>JAQIWG010008928.1:0-11038 GCA_034695025.1 Chamaedrilus cognettii | reverse complement strand
GGAGTGTCGATGCAGGGCATCATTGTACCCCCTCAACTCTTCAATCAGCGCGTACGCCTGCTTCAGCTCGTCGCTCAGACGAACCAGCTCTCCCCCCCGCTCCGCTACGACCCCCCTCAGGGCCCCCACCTCCCTCCCCCTCGCTTCCAGGGCTCGCTGTAGCTCCCACACCAGCCGTCCCTCCCGTCCCTGATCCCTCAAGGTCCCCTGCGGCTCCCCCCCTAATTCGGCGGCCTGCTGGCGCCCCCACGCCTCCACCTCGGCATAGATCTGGTTAATCTGGTCGAGGGTGTGTGCTGCTCCACTCTCCTCCCCTTCCAATCCTTCTCCCAAAGCTTCTCCTACTTTCACGCTTTGCTGTTCCACCCCTTCTCCCTCATACATCGCCGAACTAACGCATTGGGCAGCTTTAGGGGGTGCAAGGACAGCGGGAGTGATGGAGAGTGGATCCTCACTGCTTGAGACTGGGTGGGTGAGTGGGTGACTGGTGTTCGTGTTGACACCTGGGACGTGACTGACACCCACTGTGTCATTGGTGATCAATGACATGATATTGTGCGCATCGTGGAGTGCGCATTGAGTGAACCTGTCATTGACAGAGCCATGGGTGTCACTGACTGAGCCTTGTGTGTCAAAGACCATGCCCCGGGTGTCAATGTTTGAAGTTATAAGCTCGTTGTTCACAGTCTCATACTGACTTTCAGCCAGCAAGGAAGTGTACTCACCCACACTGACAGTCGATACATACGGGCCCACACTGTCAGCTGATACGTATTGGCCCTCAATAACAGTTGATGCGGATTGGCCCTCACTGACAGCCGATACGTATTGGCCCTCTGTTACACCAGATACGTATTCAATATCCATGGCCATGGCATTGCACTGATTGGTCGATACCAAGGATACGTATTGACCATTCATCTCCAAAGGGGCATACTGACCAGCAGATACAATGCACTGGCCAGTATCGATGGCCAGGGGTTCGTATTCACTCGCGGATACGTATTGACTATTGGTAGCCGCAGCAGGCACGTATTGATCTTCTCCCACTGCTGCGTATTGGCAACTCACGGACGAGGTATAGTATTGGTAGCCCTGATACGTATCGCATTGAGTCTCAGAAGCAGTCAGCACACTGACCTGGCTGCTCTGTGGTACAGCACCCGACAGCAGTGCAGGGGAGGTGTTGTATTCACTCATGTCCGAATCCGATACGTATTGTGGAGCCAGGAAGGATGTGTGGCACTGAGTGATGTCCGATACGTATCGTGGACCCAGGTCGGTTGTGTTGTATTGACTGATGTCTGATACCTACTGTGAAGCCTGGGCAGAGGCGTGGGGCCAGATCCAGGCCGAGTCCACTGTGGAGGGGGGCTGGGACTGGTGCCAGTGGGGCGTCAGAGTAGGAAGCATGCTGCCTTGCACGCCGCTGGCAACAACACAATGCGCGACAGACATTCGGTGAGTCGTCAGAGACACACTGCAAGTGGACACATTAAATGCAACAATGCGCGACACTACATCACATTTAACTCTCAATAATTAAACATGCTATAAAAACAATTTCTGTAATCAAAATACACCATGGCTCAAACCATTGCTTCATATTTCTGTCAATTTTTGTTGAAATTCATCGAGCGGTAAAGAAGATACGAGTTATAAAAGTTGACCTACAAAAAAACGCATCAACCAAGCTGGGAAACTGCTTAATTGCTATTGCATCAACAATTTTGTGGCAACGATCTCTTCTATATTCCAATTCAATTATTGATAGCAATCCAGGAATGTACACTTCATGTTCCAACAAGATTTGGTTCAAAAATGCAGGCGAAACGATCGAAGAGCGTAGTATAAAAGAAGAATGACACAGAGCGCTGGGAATTAAAGTGGTGTGCTGTCAATTATCACACCTTTGCAGCATGGTGCTTGTTATGAAAATGCGTCAGAAAAAAATTAACGTCTAACACCTGAAGCATGGAATAGCAAAATATTGGACAAATTTGAACATTCTGTACTTATCAAAAAAGATATGCAGCAGTGTGAACAATTACTGGCTTGCACAAGAGGTGCAAACAGCAATTAAGCAGTTTCCCAGCCTGGTAGACGTGTTTTTTTGGTGGTAAATTTGAGCTGGGTGTATCTTATAAACCGCTTGATGAAATTAAACAAAAATTGACAAGAATATGAAGCAATGATCCAAGTTGGTATTGTAAATATTTCATGGACTTGGATTATTGTATGCGGGAGTTATTCAAGAAATTCATTGGGTCCCTTACTTTTGAGCCACGGTGTAGATTCAAGTCTGACTAACAGCCCTGGGAAGCAATGCATAATTAAGCGCAGTGCCTGCATGCAGCATTGTTGCCTCAAACAGACGCTCACTCGCGCTCGCCACATAAGCAGTCAACAGTCCTGCACACTACGGCTGCCACAGCAATTAATTCAATTAATTCATTTAATAAATTACGAGGATCGTTCAGCATATAAGGTACTATCCGCTGCAGTTTTTTTTATTTTTGAAAACATAAGAATCCAAGATATACGTTTTGTAGGAAATATAATTTTAAACATCTTCGGAAAATTTCTTAAAAATGACATTAATAAATAACGTGAAGTCGGTGACATTTACACGACGCAGGGGTGTTCAAACTTTCGTCCCCTTATTGACAATACTACTTACTGTCACAAAAATTAAACAAAAAATGCAAATATCTAACAACATGCATAGAATGAACATGTAGACAATAGAAGTTAACTATAACAAATTAATTATTTAATTGTTACTGTTGGTTGCAACAACCTGCTGGCCAGGTCGTTTCTCATCGACTAAACTTTTCCGACCTTTAGAAGACTTTTCGCACCAACTGTGTATTATCGATCGCGTAAAGCACTTCTGACCATATACCGGCAGCATCTCAGTGAAAATTTCCGTCGGTTTAAGTCCCTTAGCCAAAAAAAAGAATAACTGCACGCTGTTCCTTGCTGGACGCAATTACCCGCACCCTCGCCATGTTTATTGTCTACCGGAAGTAGTTTTAATGATGTCATGGTTACAAAATTTTCCAAAGATATTTAAAATTAAATTTTTTACAAAATCTATTTCCTACTATACCTTGGATTCATTTGTTTTCAAAGTTAAAAAAACTGCAGCGGATAGTACCTTATATACTGAACGACCCTCGTATTATTAATTATCACGAGATGTAGTGATCTACTGTGGCTATTCACAAATCACTACTTTGGCTGCGAGGTGTAACTACAACAACAGCACATGATTGGTAAGCGTACTTGAAGCATGTTTATGAATTCAGATATTGTTACCTGCAGAGTGCTGCCATCTGCGAGTCTTCGTTTTTCCTAACCACGGCCTGGTACCCTGCATTTTCATATTGACCAATCACAGTCTGGCACCCTTCACCACCAGTCTCATTAACATCTCCGACGCCACTCAATGAAGCAAGGTAATCGCCACTCACTACCCCCCCCTCAGTGTTACACCCTTCGTAGACCCCGCCCATTTCCACAGGCCCAGGCATGGAACCACTGTAACCGCTGCTAATTTCTTCCCCCACGGAAAAATAATTCTGGTATTCGCCGCTAATTTCTGCACCGCCGCTAGCGAGTAATTCCCGAAAGCTGCCTCCAATATCTGCATCCCCATGAGTTGCATCCCCAACACCATGGATCACATCCCCACCCCCAGGAATCAAACGCTGCAAGCCGCTGGCCTCAAAGCCTGTCAAGTCAAAAAAGCTGCGTGCCATTTGTTCAGCTGTCTGCTCATTGGCCAGACTAATCAGTAAATCAGAGCTCAGCGAGGCAGGAGTGGGTGGAGCTAGGGGAGGGGCCAGATGGGGCTGGGTCAGTTGGGCAGGCTTGGTGGCCAGCAAAGGCGCGGCCTTGGATGGAGGGCTGGTGGGCCGTTGAGGCTTGGGGGGCAGGTCAGAGACCAGGAGGCCCGTTGACTGGAGGTATGACTTGAGCTCTGCTGCATAGGCCCGCTGCGCAGCAGCAGCAGCAACATGCAGCATACTGTGGAATATGAAATATCTGCTGCATGTTATTTTCGCGGTTGTACCCGTCTGAAATCTTGCTGCACTTCATTTTCACGTTTTTTTGAGACTGCCATACATAGCTTCTGCAGCTATTTTTTGGCTCATGCTTGTAATTTTCTCGACCTTTACTGAATCATGAAATTCGGCAACATTACACGCACATGAAAATTTCTAATTTTACAGCATAGCTTGTTGTAGGCTCGCTGCACAACAGCAGCAGCAGTGGTAATGCAACACGCAGCATTTAGCTTGCTGTATATTTGCTGCACACCAGCAGCAGCAACATGCTGCATGTAGCTTGTTTTTATAGCTTTGACTTTTATTCAGATACTGTGCTTAACAATTTATTTGATAATGTTAATATGTAAAGTCTAGTGTCTAAATTAAAAGAAGCATTCTCACTCTCGCTTCAGTTAACATGTGGCATTAGGCCAGAGGGTCAAATTTCTTCCATACTGTTTCTTGTATATGCTTATATGCTTATGATATATGCTTATAGTCACTAAATCGAGTAAAGCACTATGGATGTTGCTTGTGTAGTCATATCCTTAGAGCACTTATGTATGCTGATGAATCAGCGGCGATATCGTTTTTGCTGATAATGTTGGATCTACAAACTAATCTTAACATTTGTACAAAAAGTCTTCGGCACATTTCGGGTTTGAAAAACAAAAAGTATCTTTTGGTAATTTCTCTGACATCTCTAGCCTTAGACATAAAAATCTGTTGGGCTAAGATAGGTCAAGATTACAACCAAAATGGCTGCGATACTCCGGTTAACAATGATTAATAATTGCATGGGCTCCGGAATTAAGATATGTGAAAACTTATCTAAAGGGTGCCAGTCAATGCAGGTGCAATTTTGAATACGCAAAAGCAAAATTTAACAGAATAATACTCAGCAAATAAGTGAACCAAAGAACCTTTGCTGCTCTACATTTTATCAACAGCGGCACAGCCGATTCTTATGTATGGAATAGAAGCACTAAAACTCACCAAAACAAAGTTTGAAATTTTATGTGGTATGAATAATTAATTGGCATAAATTCATTCCTCATTTCTCTTTAGAAATCACGCCATAGGTCCAGTAAATCTATTAATTCAGTGCTTAGTAGAATCAGGTACACACACATGAGTACCAAATGATATAAGAAGGTACTAGAGGCAGAGTACCTTGTCAGCGTTGTACTGCCTTGAGTACTTGAGTCTTTCCTCATGCGCCATTTGGCGCCACATGCGCAGAATATCAGACCGAGTCTGCTTGACTGCTGGGTCTTTAGGCAAAGCTGCTGTCTGCTGCCAAACCTGTGACAGCCACTCAGCAGCATTAGATCTGGGTCGTCAGTTGAAGCGCGTATCGGACACACTGGCATGATGACGTCCAGTCACATTCTTTGAGAGTTGGTGACGTCTTCTGATAAAATATTTGTGAAGGCGACTGGATGTTGAAGCCTGTGCTAACACATTTGAAGGGAAAGTAAAATTATCTGAAATCATAAATTTTCATCACAACTACCAAATGAACTCACATAAATTTGCTACATAACGACCAAATGACCTCACATAAATTTTTATCAGAACAACTAAATGACGTCACATAAATTGGCATCAGAACGACCAAATGACGTCACATAAATTTGCATCAGAACGACCAAATGAGGTCACATAAATTGGCATCAGAACGACCAAATGACGTCACATAAATTGGCATCAGAACGACCAAATGACGTCACATAAATTTGCATCAGAACAACCAAATGACCTCATATAAATTATCATCATAATAAACAAAAATGAACGAGCAAGAGAGTGGGGACAGATTTGGACGGGTAGTAATCCCTGCAGTCCTGCTGGGCTGACGCTCCTGCCGAGAATACAAAGACTAATCGTACAAAATCATGAGAAGGTTATAAGTTAGGACCCTCGCATGATTACTGATACATGACTGATATTAACTCAAACGATTTTCTAGTGAATTAATAATAACATTTTGTCTAGCACCTACTACTAGAAGGATCATAAACAATATCACAACTAACGAGAACACACTTCATGAAATTCTTCAAATGCAACACTCCATGATAGATAGATACTCGTTCAATATTCTATGCAAACCTTTCTAGGACACAACTTACCATTTGTCTAAAGCTCTTGTAAGGGGTGAGGAGATTCTTGGGAGGGGCATTGGTGAGCATTATCTCCTCCACTGCCTTCCTCCTCTCCTCAGTCCCTTCTTCTGCTTCTTGTTTCTGCTCTTCAGCGCACTCATCTTCTTGTTCATTCCACCGCTCATCCACCCCGACACTAGCATTAATGGAAACAGGTTCGTATTCATTACCCTGAACTCTAGCTTGTTCTTCAACCTGTTCTTGGATCTGTTCTTCAGCATGTTGCTTGTTCGGCCACTGTGTCCCTTCAACGTTCTGTTTTCTGGTCTTCTGTTCATCCTCCTCTGTGCCCTGTTGTGTTCCCTGCCACATCTCCTGCCCCGTACCTTGCTCTACAATATTCCAAATATCCTCTTCTGTCCTCGGTTCTACGGTTTCTGTTCCGATAGGTTCAGCCGGTGTGCACTGTTCACAAGTTCTCAATTCATCTTTCATAGAGCGCATCTCTTGGCCAGGCTGCTTTATGGCTGATTGCTTGCACACTTCGTCGACTTCTCAATATCTTTGTTCAGTTCCTTGGCCCATTGAAGAGCTTGTGCTTTTGCCTGCACTTTTGCTTGTCGTTTGCTTTTGTGCTCTGTTGGTTCTTTGTGCTTTTCTTCTTTCAGTTGCGCAAGCTGCTCTTTGGCTTTTAGTCCAGCCACTCGACGAACCTCTTGCCTAGTCTTTGTATTTGCCTCTTGCCTAGTCCTATCTGGCTCTTGCCTAGAACTCCTATGCGCCTCTATTCTAGCACTCCTATCTGGCTCTTGCCTAGCACATCCATCTCTCCCTTGCCTAGCCCTCCCATCTGCCCTTTGCCTCGCTTTGCCATCTACCGCCTGCTTAGCCCTTCTATCTGCTTCTTGCCTAGCATTCCTACTAGTTTCTTGCCTAGTCTTTCTCTCTGCCTCTTGCTTAGCCATTCCATCCGCCTCTTGCCTAGCCCTCCTATCCACCTCTTGCCTAGCCCTCCTATCAATCTCTCCTTTAGCCCTCCTATCAGTCTTTTCTCTAGCCCTTCTATCTGCCTCATGTCTAGCCTTCTCAAGTGCTTGTACTCTAGTATTTCTCCTTGCCCCCTCCCAAGTCCTACCACCTATCAGTTCTTGCTGCAGTCTTGTCAGCTCTCTGTTCTGCTTCTTGCGCTGTTCTTCCATCTCCTCCCTCGCCCTACTGTTCAGTGTCCGCCTACTAGGCAGTGGTGGCACCCTTATCCTCAGTGGTGCCAGCCGTGGCTCCACCCCACCACCCCACACTGCTCCACTCCTCAACCCATTATTCCTCATCTCTTTACTTCCCACCAGATTCACAGCCGCATGGTTAGTCCTAGGTGAAGCCCTCAATCTTCGTTCCTGATTTGTTCGATGGGAAAGCAGACCAGAGTGAAGCTCGGTACAATGCCGACTCGTAGCCTTCATGGAGAAGATAGACGGTTGAGTTGAAGCGCTGGATACCTGAGCATAGCCCCCAACGTTAGAGTGTGAGGTAAAGGGCCGATTACAAGCCTTGGCCATTGAGGTAAAGGGTCGGCTTGAAGCATTGCGAGCCGGCCGGCATAGTTGGTATGGATTCGGCCGTAATGACTTGCTTGGTCTGATCTGAGCATCAGCAAACATTGAACACCTTGGTTATTAATTTGACCACAAAGTTTTTTTAACCATAGCTTCTAAGAAAGTAGCATTTTTCCATTGGTCAACTAAGTTTTAAAATACATCAAGTATATAACAGTATATATTACAACAGAATAAAAACTCTACTTTAGTACCGTAATGCAGTAGCCTACAATCACAATGCAGTAGCCTATACAACAAAATACCACTGTATATAGTGACTTGCCTCATCATTCTCCTCAGACCCCTCACAACTTCTCTTCCATGCCACCTCACGCCCAGACCTCTTCATCCCACAACTCTTTCCCCCCTCCATTCACCTTGCATCTAACTCAACCCCTGACCCCACGGTGTCCCCCAGCCCCTTCTCTCCTTCAGAAAGGGGGGTCTGGTGGAAGCGCAGAGAGTATCCGACCTGCTTGGGGCAACGTAAGCTATCCAGGGGGGCAAGAGCCCCTGTTGGCTTATTGGAGGCATGCTAGTGTCAGAGGGCATGTGTTGGCTGAGTGTGGCAGCGGTTAAACAGAGTGACGGCGTTACCGCCAAGTGTAACGTATAGTCCCACATCATTGCGGATTGAGACTGACTTTGTGCAGGCCCCGCAATACTGCAGCATGACTTCCATGGCTTCAGTATGGGTGTGCAGGCAGGCGCGACATCGCCTGATCTCACATCTGCACTCACAGCTGACTGTGATACGCTGCACAGTCCTGTTCCCTTCACATTCACATTACCATGCTCACAAAGGCACAGATCAATTGCATTCTTTATAGGTGTCCTACAGAGAGCAACTACAGTAGCAGGACTTGATGTTGTTGACACGCATTGAGGGATTGTCATTGCATGATTGCAAGCTCTTGTCATTTGATACAATGATTGTTAACGAGGCAGGCTGTAGGTATTGTGATGGATTAGTGGCATGAGTGCAAGGGTCTGACTGAGTATTGACCTTACATGAAGCAGAGTCTGGTGTCGGTTCACAAGCAACTTTGATTGCTTCAATGGTGGATGCGACTTCCTCGAACGACTGCTCTTGGATATCAAGCATCGAACATTCAGCACCTCGAGGCAAAAGTTCATTTAAAACGCTGTCCTCATGGCTTGCACAGACAATACCAGACTGATTGGTCATCAGCTCAGTCATACCATTGTCTTGTGTCTCATGCACATCATCTCTTGATTCAATGCCATGCTGTCCCATAGACTTCAAGGTCGTCACTTCATCTTTACTATTATCCTGTGTCTCATGCACATTATCAAATGCTTCAATACCATGCTGTCCATGTCCTATACACCTCAAGATCTTTACTTTATGGTTGACCACTGAACTGACAGATTCATCAGCATGCAAAGATTCAATTTCGTCTTCGCCATTGGTGCCATTGTCCACAAGGAAAAGTTCAGATTGACTCCGGAACAATGCGCCAGGGGTGCACGTTGACAGAGCCAAGGCAGAGTCAGCGACATAAGTCACATTGCTCTCAATACTTGTCACAGCACACTCTGTCGTTGTGGGAAAGTGTGAGCAAGTAATAATCTCGGAACATATTTCTCCAATATGTTTGAACAGACACATCACAATGCATGTCAGCAGTGCAACAACTGCCTGTCTCAAAATTATCAACAGTCCTGTCAGCAGAACACGTCAGTGACATCAAAAGTGATGATGTACTATCATTTTCAACCAAAGAACTAGCAAGCACATCTCTCTGGCTGTAATCCTCTACGCTACTCAGCGCTGGAACACAATTTGATAACTTTTCATTATTCTCCATCTCCGTAACATTGCTCGGCAATGGTTCACCATTGCCTAGCTTCTGTAAACTGTACACTTCTGCGTTCTGAAAATCTCCATTATTGAGCTTAGAAGCATCGGTTCCCAACTTTTCTCTATTTTCGTGCCCTACATCATTGGTAGGAAACGTTTCAACCCCGCATTCAACACAAGTCAATAATACATTGTTCAACAATTCTGCTTCTAGCAAAGCAGTTGCTGAATCCTCGCTTATGCTCGAATCTTCCACGACCAGACCAGAGCTTCCACTCACAATCACAGCAGAGTCTTCGCCCACGAAAGCAAGTGAGCGATTCATATGTACCACAGATGGCAACCCAGCATACACACTGACGCCCTCAAAGCACACCATCTTATCCTCCACAGAAATAGGCAACTCAAAGTGAGATTTGAGAGCAATGCAGTGCTCAGCACACAATTCTGAAGAAGATAATTCCATGTCGCACTCCTGATTGGCCCATGACAGCGCAGATCTTGATGATGTGGAGATACCTGAGGATGTACATGCTAGTGCACAGTTGCTACTGTCACAGATGTGACAGCCAAATCATTGCCGGTCGCTGAAAGGGTACTGCACGTGAAACTGTCCACAACTTTAACACGGTTATCCTCGATAGTCGGATCAGGTTTGAACGATCATTCCAAGTTCATTGATTCATCAGACAATAAACAGGATTCAATCATATTGTTATTAATCTTGACCCCCTATATTAGATTAACTACATTTCTTGTGAGCTGCTGTTATTAAGTAGCATTAATCTCACAACAGGCCCGATACACTACTGGTATATTCACTATTATTCAGTAGCTTTCCTTGGCTTTTTTTCAAATTCTATCTTACTTCATCCATTGGATGGGATTCCTCGTCAGACGAGATCTGCTAGATAATCCTGGTTCAACTGATCCAGTGCAACCGAAAAATCCGCTGACAAAGTTGATGATGATCAAGGGGAATCATGCCAATCTGATGTCAGCGACTGAGGCTACAACAGCACAAAACCCAAGTTATTTCTTGTTGAAAACATGATGCACAAATGTAAAAGTAAATTTATTAATATGCAAGCACTGTATGTAAAATGAATTGAATTGAAATGCTAATTTAAATAATAAACGCAATTTTATGACTTCGACTTAGATGCAGGCCGTCAGCAGGCATCAAACAGCTATTCTGCCCCTCTTGAAATTGATGTCCCTCAATCGGTTTGCACAGGGGTAAATCGCAAAAACTGCTTGGCATGATTATCTTGAAGCTATAACTTCCCAAAGCTAACTGCTTGGCATGATAATTTTGAAGCTACAACGTCTTAAAGTTAACTTGTCGATAGAAACTAAGTTTATTCCAAAACTATTATTATATAATAGTATTGGTCCCAACTTAAAAAAGAAGAAATGCGCCGTGGCTGCGGCTCCCAAAATAGTTAATTCGTC
>JAQIWG010008927.1:0-11038 GCA_034695025.1 Chamaedrilus cognettii | reverse complement strand
TTTAATTCTCCCCCCCCCCCCCCCCCCCCATACGTAGTAGCACCAAAAACCTTGTCTTTGCAAAACCAATGATCCGATTGATGCCAAATTTCGTCAACCTACTACTACTAAGAAAGGGTTATGTCTAAATGCATGCCAATTTTCAGACATCTGTGTCAATTTTATATTCATACATTGAGACATCTTTGCCAAGTGTTGTAAATTTGGCATTAAAAGTTGTAGTAGAAGAACAGATTTAGCAGTTTAAAAAATATATATGTACAAATTCAAGAAGATGCTAGCTGCTAACCCTAAAATTTTCAGAGCACTTGATTAAAATTTGCCAGAGAAATGTGGGTAAAACCGGTCAGGGAGGAGACCTATTGAGGGAAAGCTTTATTTAACGACACCGGCGCGCCTCGTTGCGGACTATAGTCAGTAGCTGTGCACTGGATAGATGGAGGCGCGCCCGCTGCGGGCTGCAGCCTGGGGGCCGATGAGGGCGAGGCCGAGGAATGTGTTGGAATCACGAGTCTGGCCTGCGTGTGGATCCTCCCTCAGATTTGATCGGGCGTGACTCAGCACTTCTGCACGCAGACATGCAGACATGGCATCGCATTATCAGCAGATGGATGAGAGGAGGGGGAAACACGCATTGCATGCGTGGGCGAATTGATCGACGAATAATATTATAATGTGAACAGAACACGAAGTGTGAACCTTCAGCCGATTAATTCATTAGCTTCGGACAGGCCCATTATATCATTTGCTTATTAGTAATGTTACAAATTTATAATATTATATGAATAATTTTAAATGAATAACCAAACAATTATAATAGGTTACAGCCTACAGGTATATATCTTCTGGTGTTTTTGACAATGATAAACTCGTCATTAATTCCTTTCATTGCGGTCCAGAATACATATTACACAGTGATTCGTCCTATCTGTCACTTCACGGTCACGAAAACTGAAATCGCATTAAGGTACGGACTACTTTCTGGCACAGAGCCAGCGCTCCAAGTTCCAACCTTGGATTGTGCTAATCCTCTCCTCCGCCGCGCCGGGCGGTGATGCGGCTGGTCGAGACAGCGTGCGTAACCAAGCACGGCGTGTTGGCGCGAGGTCATTGTCACGACAACGACCGCCGTCAATACAAGCTCTCACGCGATTGGCTGGAGAAAATTGTAAGCGCTGCTACGATTTGTTTGAGAGACGGCGTGCGTGTAGTAGCGTAGATCGATGTGTTCAATCGATCGCTCTGCACTGTGAGCATGTAACCACGTTGCGTGCTTGTCAAAAACTCAACGTTCAGCCACGGCAACGTTCACTTCGTTTGACTAAATTTATTTAGATCGTGATCTAAATAAATTTTAGATGATTAAATTTAGACGATTGTGACGACTGCGTGCAAGACAACTGGAGCAGTTTTAGCAGTGGCGTCGCTAGGGTTGGTGTCTTCCCACCTTAACTCGTGACGGAGCGAGGGGGTGGGGGGGCGTGCTGACAGAAATGTCCACAGACATTCTTATTGTTAAGAGTCATTGTCATGTTTTGGATCATTGTTAACATCTCTCATGGACTGGTTAATTTCTCTGTTCTAAAAATCGATATGACACTAAAAAAAATCATTTTTTATTTGGCTCTCTAATTTTTTTTACAAAATTTGAGACTCCCTAAAATGGTGTCACCCGGCGTGGTCCGCACCCTCCGCACTGCTATAACAACGCCACTGAGTTTGAGTGAAGTGTGTCGTACACTGGTACTGTACCTTTCCTTCGTTGATTCTTCAATTCTAATCAGAGTTGTACATGGGTCCATTTTTTCTGACCCGACCTGAGCCGCCACAAATTTGACCCGAGTCATGACCCGACCCATCCTGACCCACGTCAGCATGCTGAAATGTTGACCCGACCCGACCCACCAGTAGGTTGAACTTCCAACCCGTATTTTGTCGCCAGAATTGTTTTGCGAAGTCTTTACGGAAAACTTTTAAACATGATTTTGTTATTCACTAGCATGAATATGATGCATTCAACTCAATCTAGTTAAATAATTATGCAATTATCAACTCAATACGTTTGTTGTATAGTAGTCCATACATCCACACGTCAGTATAACATTATAAGCGCTAGTGTTTAGCGATCATATAAAATGACCCGACATGATCCATTGAAATCTTGTCCCGACCCGACCCAGAGCAGCCACGGAAAAATGTGACCAGACCTGACCCACACTGACCCGACCCGACCCCGCGGGTGGCCCCGACCCGTGGACAACTCTTGTTCTATACCCATAGCCTATATAGCTTTCGCGATTGCTTCCTTGAGTTGCCAGATGGGTATTTACTATACCTGTAGGCTAGGCCTAATTAAAAATTTATAGAAAGATGTTATAAGATGTTTTAAAGATTATAGTAACTTTGCATTGAAAGCTGCCTTGCTGATTGAGTTAGTAACGAGCGAAATACTGACAAATGTGAATTTGCTTTCTTCTCCGACCTCCTCGCCGACGAGAAGGAGTCCTGGAGGACTACGGCTTCCCAGCGATAGACGCGCCCTGCATGCAGCCTGCCAGCCACGGCACCGTGCCGCCCGCGGCGGCCTTGGAACAGTCAGAACATTCATGTGTGTCATGCCGCTTATACGGCGTATCGCGCGTGAGCTCAATTTTCTAACCTATGAATATTTAACGTAACGCCCAGCGTCGCCAGCTGGCGGCAATGATGAGGTCTTGGCGACAATCCATGAATCACGCTGAGAGAACTGAGGAAAGGGGTCGCAATGGACACGGCGTGTGGTTGTCAGTCTTCCGTCACTCTCATGGTCACCCGTCACTCTCATGGCCACGGTGTGTCACTGTCAGTTCTCCGTCACTCTCATTGTCACGGCGTGTCACTGTCAGTTCTCCATCACTCTCATAGACACGTCCTCCATCACTCTCATAGACACGGCGTGTCACTGTCAGTCCTCCATCACTCTCATAGACACGTCCTCCATCACTCTCATAGACACGGCGCGTTGCTGTCAGTCCTCCGTCACTCTCATGGTCACGGCGTATCACTGTCAGTCTTCCATCAATCTCATACACACGGCATGTCATTGTCAGTCCTCCACCACTCTCATGGACAGAACGCGTCATTGTCCGTACTCCATCACTCGTGCGGACATAGCACATAACTCTCATACTCACGGGGTGTCGCTCCATCAATCTCATTCACACAGTGCGGCCGTCTGTCGCGCCTCTACCCATTATCATCGCCACTACTCCGTAGTTTTAGCTAGCCATGAAAGTTTAATGCTCCTTCGTGACTCGACCGTGCTTTGTCTGCAGCCTGCACACAGCGCCAGTCTGCAGCCACATTGGACGTGTGATATTAATAGCGATCGATGCGTTGTAGCAACACGAACGTCATTTTTACGTGCATTTCATGAGAGCAGGAGTCTGTTTGTCTCGTGGGACTGATGAGGGTTTGTGCGCCCCGTGCGTGCATGGCGGCGTGTATAGCGTTGTGTGCCCCGTGCATGGCGGCGTGTTTAGCGTTGTGTGCCCCGTGCATGGCGGCTTGCATAGCGTTGTGTGTCCCGTGCATGACGGTGTATATATATCGTTGTGTGCCCCACATGTCCATGGCGGTGTGTAGCGCTGTGTTCCCGTGCATAGCTGCGTGTAGCATTGTGTGCGCTGTGCATGTCGGTGCGTATAGCGTTGTGTGCACCGTGCATGGCGGTGTATATATATCGTTGTGTGCCCCGTGCATGGCGGTGTGTATATATCGTTGTGTGCCCCACATGTCCATGGCGGTGTGTAGCGCTGTGTTCCCGTGCATAGCTGCGTGTCGCATTGTGTGCGCTGTGCATGTCGGTGTGTATAGCGTTGTGTGCCCTGTGCTTGGCGGTGTGTAGCGTTGTGTGCCCCGTGCATGGCGGCGTGTAGGGTTGTGTGCCCGTACGTTGTGAAGCGCTGAAGACTCGTTATGCCGCAGACAGTGGCCGTGGTGCCGGCCTTTTCTGGGTCCTTACTCTTAGTCGATGCCATTGACTTTATATAGTGTCATACTATCGCATGTATACAGCGCGGTAAAAACACAAATACCAGAACTTCCTGTGTGAAGCCCTTCGCTGCACTTCCTGCGTGAAGCCCTTCGCTGCACTTCCTGCATGGGTGCAGACTGCAGAGTGAGCTTGACGGAGGGAATGGAAGCAGCAGTGAGCAAACATCACATATGGGCGACTCATTACTGCAAGCTTTCATGACATATACAAGCATAGTGTCGCAACTAGAGAATTATTCATCAGCCATGCACGTTATGACGTTCGCGCTACAAATCATCGTACGCGGAAGGAGGGAGGGATGACGAAAAAACTTGTTGAGGTCATTCTTAACATTCGTTGTACATCTCTGACCTCAAATTTGTAAGTCCAGATTTATTATTATATTTAAACATTTATTATCGCCACATTTGCTGTGTGGCTGATGGTGGAGGCCCTTGCGCAAAGGCACGCCCTGTCCATGCCTACATGCAGCCCGGTGTGGCCGTAGGCCTATCTATCTATTTTATGTTTCAATTTGCGAAGCTAAAAATTAATAGTCAGCCACATCTAAACGACTTGCTGAACTTTGATTTCAAATTTTGCTTTGTATTCACTTTATTTTTATGTCACATTTTCATTACAAATAAATGAAACTTCAAGTACGTGACTATATACTCGTAATATTTTTTGAACTGAACAAACAAGAAAGTAATGAACATTTTATGTCAACCATAGCTTCGTGACTTTAGTTTTGTGATTCGTAAACTCTCTCTATAACTCGGTAAATAGATCTGAAAAGCATAACCGGAGAGGTCGTGATGTCTGAACGGTTAGAGTAAATACTACGAAGTCCAGCCATGCCGTAGAGCTTAATACTTGTACTAATTATAGGTATCAACATTTGAATGACGCTCACTTTGGAGTGTGTACATGAACGGGATGCAGCCCGTTTCGAGCAAGGCGAAAACTAAATCAATCCTTGGATGAAGGCTCACCCATCCCTTGAGAACAGTGGCATGGACGGACCATGTAACGGCGGTGAACAACTTCCAGGGGTCCCCCAAGCTGATGGGGGCCAAAGTACTTGAAGCAAAAAATCATGTCTTTTTACGCATGGTACACGAAAGTAGCAACCTGCGTGGTTCATGGAGCTGTGAGCTTCTTTTTCTATCGTGCTGATGATGCCAAGAAATAATGGAAAAATCAATTTTTATGCAAGTTATGCAACGTTGAATGATGACACTTCACTTTGAAGCTCACTACCATAGATTTACTCACTAGCAGATACACACTAGGATAGATTCTCTACGCTTTGTCCAATTGTGTATATACAGTGTCATGTAGGCCTACGTGTACGTGAACGTCTGTCAGAAAAGGAGTTAGGACTGCTGAAGTTGGACAACACATGCAGCTTTCATATCATTTTCATTTCAATCTTCATTTTTCATATGAAATAAAATTTGGTAAGAAATCTGGAAAAAACACAACACTGGAGATGCCTTTATGCTGTTAGTTGGGGATACTTTGGCCCGACAGTGGATAGGCCTAATGCACTGCCTTCATCTCCCCCACCCCCTCCCCCCCCCCCCAGCAATTACCACCTACTAATCCTGGATCCGTCCTTGCAGATTGGCAATATTATAAATTGAATAACTTATCAGCTCAATGATTCTGTAAAATTTTCGAAAAACTAAATTCAGTTAAAAAAAATAAGCAATAAACATAACGCTAGATTAGAAGCACCAAATTCATTGTTGCTACAAGATTAATAAGCCTTGAAGCAACATTGTTACTGTAATCTTGCACATAAATAGACTTTTGTCTTATCTTTCTGACTGAAGAGGGTCACATAGAAGCACCGAGTGTAATCTTGCGATTGGAGTCACGTCCGTCCCGGCCTGCTCTTTCTAAGAACAATTGTCATTGTAGACTTTATTTATAGATTCAACACTGCAAACTGGAGTCCTAGTTCCATCTAAGCCAAAACTGTGGCTAACGAGTTCAACAGCTATATAGCATGTGTCCCCTTGGTTATAGCCAGGTCGAGTAAGCGTATTCACTATACATACATGTACTGTTAAACAAGTAGCTCGACGGTGATTGTTCATAAAACAATCTCAGCAATGCAGGCAGCTGACTACAGATAGCGGCATCAGTCCACGAGACAATACGTTTGTTAGGATCGACGAAAAGACAGCAGTCAGAGGACGGGCCACACGAACAAGCCATGCATGCAATCAGAGGGCCGGCCAGACGGACAAGCCATGCAATCAGGAGGCGGGCCAGACGGACAAGCCAGGCAGTCAGATAGGGCAGGCCAGACGGGAACAGCCAAGCAACCAGGGGGCGGGCCATGCAGTCAGAGGGCGGGTCAGCCGGACAAGCCATGCAGTCAGGGGGCGGACCAGACGGACAAGCCATGCAGTCAAAGGGTGGGCCAGACAGACAAGCCATGCTGTCAAAGGCCGGGCCAGACGGACAAGCCATGCAGTCAGGGGGCGAGCCAGACGGACAAGCCATGCAGGAGACGATCGAGTCAGATTTATTTCTATTTTATTGCTGTATAACTAGAACTGTATATACCAAAGGTATACTGAGGCGAAACTAAGCATCATGTATACACCTATTCGAACACGTCGTAAAAAGGCAACTTTAGTTGTAAATTCTCTCACTCGGGCATTAATTATTGAATTAAGCTAGCGGCTTTATATTTGCTAAATTTGTTGCACGCTGCAAATAAACTCAATTTCACAAATTTGACCTCACAAATAGACAAAATGCACCAAAATAAAGGCTGCACAAAGTATAGGGGCAGAAAGTTAAGATCTGGGGGTATATGGTAAATGATGACGGCCGGGGGACAATTGCCCCTACTTTGTGATGAATAAAGTGTCCTGAGTAATTGGGTCTACGGGCTGCAGCGCAGCGTAGTAGCAGCGATGTCCACGAGGCGGCCGCTATCACTCCGCGTGTGCGCAGTGTTACCAAGAACGGTGGACCTATAACAGGACGCTCGCACGCGGCGCTAGTGCGCGTCAAGCGCTCCTCAAGTCGGTCCGATTACGCCCCCCCTCCCCCCGAGAACTCTGTGCGCCACCCATCTCGATCTAGTGAATCGCGCAGCCCTATATAATATATCCCTACATAACACGCACTATACCGTGTATCTAATGCGCAGTACGGAGTACTCATTGGTCTACTGTATACACAGTTCTACTGTTCTGGTCAGATCAATCTTATCTCTGCGCAATAACGAACACACGCCGTGCTTTGATGCCTCGCACGTAATCTCGTTGCATTAATTAATACGTGTTTCAATGCGCCAACTTAGAATCGAAAGTAATGGCGGCCTATTGTCTATGATATCCGTCCAACGATCTTGAGCTCACAAACGATGTAGGCCAGTGCCATTCAATAGGCGGCCCGCGGGCCTGCAGTGCCATTCAATCGGCGGCCCGCGGGCCAAATGCGCCCCGCGAAGGGTTTTTGAGTGGCTTCCAACGGCGGTCCATGAAATCTATAAACTGTTCACATTCATTACATGAACAATATACAATATGTAAATCTCTCTAGAAAATGCATTTAAAATACTACTTAAATCATAGTATAAAATAGCCTATTATTCAGTATATATAATATTGTAATTTGTACCATCGACGTAGTGAACAATATTATTTAATTAATTAATTTATAACATCAGTTAACAAAATGAAACTATCACCGATGCATTTAGTTTATTACCCCAAATCGGATTTCAAATGGCTACCGCCCCCGATTTTGCGTGGCTCCCTTAGCAAATTAATTAAATACTCCTGATGTAGGCTATGCCACTATAGAGGTCAATGTCAGAACGCACACCTCCTGCAGGCCGGGGAACAAATAATTCGCCTGCAGCCCATAGCTCCCCGGGCGAGTCGTAAAAGGCGACTAAAGAAGGAGGAGCGGTCTATGACACCGGCACACCGGCTCTCTTGCGCAGTACCGAACTGCATAGTCTTTTTGCTACACACGGTCCCCATAAACTATAAAAAACCAAATGCTTAAGAACACGGCTACACTTGCACAACTATGAAGAAACTGTCAAGCATTGCTTGCTGCGACACCATTCTTGTTCTTTTTATATTTAATTTCTCGTATACCTAGGCCCTGCATAGTACAGTGACAGTGACAGTACCCAGTAACGTTCATATATAAGCTTGAGTATGCTGCATCATAACATGTTTTTTTGCATACCAAGTAAAAAACCAAGACGTTTTGTTTGTGCTTTGGTAAATGCATACATACATAAAATATCAAGTATATTAATGCCAGTTAAGCCACTATAACGAATCCTCAGAATAATGCTCACGCTCGACGTCGATCTGAAAAAGAAGCGCATCAGGGCGCACGAGCTAAATAGGGCAGATGCATACGGCACACGCAGTATTCACGTGTTGCAATGATAAATAGGCTTACATCTACTGTAGTCAGTATTATATTCAAGCCTTCGCTGCTCAAGCGCATACATAAGAAGGCGTATGACGATCATGCCTGACGTGCCGTTTATTGCCCTATGACCCAGAACAATGGTGAGAAGGGAAGCGCGCGGATGACTTAATGTTGTTGATAGCAGTTGACTGTTGTGTTTGTAACAACTCTGGTAACCCGCTTGGTGCAGTTGCAGTACAGCCGTGGAATCACGGTGTCAATAACATTCGTGTTGACACGCAGGCTGTTGTACTGTTGTAGTGAGTGGCAATGTAACATCATATAGCATCACGTGGCATCGAGCGAACGTCCAACAAGCAGTAGGCCTTGACTGCATGCACATGACATCACAACAGAACTACATAGCCTATGTATGCCGTCATCCACATCTACTCTCCTTAGTGGTGAGGCCTTAGCCCTGGCCTGAGGCCTTCTCGGGCCTTGGGCTTCACTTGCGGGCCCAGCTTGGGCCCAGCCCAATCAAACTTTGATTGGGTTGGGCCTAGGTCGGGCTTGACTTGAAATTTGAATTTTTCTTTACAGACGCCAATAGTCTAGTTACTCATAGTGCGTCTCTAAACTGCCATTTAAAAAAAAAATCCACATCTACTACATCATCCACTGCCAATTTGATGACTTCTTGAATGGCTTCGTAAGTTTCGACATAATGCAAAAACAACATGGTCTAGACTCTAGATGACAATAGAATGACGTACGTCGTAGCCATAGTAATAAAAACCAGGGCCGGCGTTATTGTATGCTGCCCCCCCCCCCTCCTCCCGAAAACATCTTGATGGGCAATCACGACGCCATGGTCTTAATTTTTCCTCTCATAACGAACTCACGAGCGGCGGTACGGGAGCTGAGAGAATTTCTTGACAAACAAATTCACATATCTTTCATATCCCATTGGGTCCCGCTTTTCCCTGCAGTAGCCCCCTCAAAAGTTTTGTTTTAAAACACATCAACACGACTTTTTCGTAAATTACTATGTCAAATTTTAAACTTGTCCCTCAGTGGGCCTCTTCCCCCGTCCCTCCCCGACCGGGGGTGCGGGGGACCCTAACGCCGGCGCTGAAAAACACACTGTACATGTAGGCATACCAGCTCTAATCTAAACGTCTAACCTGTGTTAACATGACACGGCGGTACATGCTTGTCCCCGCTATGCAATGACATCTTGTTTCCAGCGAGTATACGCCGCGGGTGCATAAGGGTGCAGTGGGATGGTATAGACTGCTCTACATCAGCAGTACATGTACAATTCTACATGTGGGCCTACATGCAGTGTGCACGCACCCACTCAGCGTGCACGCACCCTGCCGCCTAGGCCCACTTGTTGCCAACAGATCTGCGCACAGACGCTCCAACAGATAACGAGTGAGCACGGGACGCACCGCACTGGACGCGCACGCCTCAGCGCTGCGTCACTATTGGACCTCTATTAGTCAGCATCTAGCCCGCAAAGTACGCTACAGCTTACATAGACATGACATTTTGTCGTATACTATGTCATACATGCATACTTACATATACATGATCTTGTAGTATGCTATGTCACACATGCCTACTTACATGTACATGAAGTAGATAGGCCACTGTCCCAGATCGCTGCAGGACACAGGCATACATATGCACCGTGACTCAAACGCAAAGGACCCATTGAGTTTCTTCCATAGCTACGGAACGCAATAAGCGATGTCAATGAAATTTTGACCACATTAACTTGGATCATTGCTTCATGCTTCGCCCACTTTCCGTTGAATTTCATCCAGCGGTTAGAAAGATAGAAATAGTTGACCTGCGAAAAAACGCGTTAATCAAGCTAGATAACTGCTTAATTGCTATTCACATCCACAATTTTGTGAAAACGATCTCTTTATATTCCAATTCAATAATTGTTAGCAACCCAAGAACGTGCACTTCATGTTTTAACAAGATTTGGTTCCAGCATGCAGGTGAAACGTTCGAAGAGCGTACGTAGCATAAAAGAAGAATGACACAAAGCGCTGGGGGTCGCTGTCAAGCGTAGTGGCGCGCTGTCAATTATCAAAATTTAGCAACACAGTGTTTGTTAGGAAAACGCGTAAAAAAATCTGCGACAAGCCCCTGAAGCATGGTATTACCAAAAAGTGAGACAAATTTAAACATTCTGTAGTTTTCACAAAGATAAGCAGCAGCGTGAACAATTATTGGCTTGCACACGAGATGCAAACGGCAATTAAATTAAGCAGTTTCCCAGCTTGGTTGACGCGTTTTTTCGTATGTTAACTTCAATGCAACACTTTCGATATTTTATTATGGTGTCAACCAACCAAGGACGGATCACGATTCGTTGGTGGGCGGGAGGGTGAATATTTAAAACGTTGTTCATATGCACTCATTTTCCCTCGGAAACATCTTAAGCTGCAGTTCAGACAATTTCATATATAAATCATATATATATATTTTCATATATATATTACATCTGCCACTGTTTTATCAACTACTTATCAGGACAAAAAACATTTTTATATTGGGGGGGGGGATGCATCCCCCGCCACCCCCCCCCCCGCC
>JAQIWG010008926.1:0-11039 GCA_034695025.1 Chamaedrilus cognettii | reverse complement strand
AGAAGCAACAGTTGACGGGTGGGGGGGCGATTTTTCCTCAAACCCACTCCACTGCATTATAAAATTCACATTTCCCTGGGGGGGGGGCAATCGCCCCTCTCCGCCCCCCAGCAGAGCTTTGGGGAGGGGCAATCGCTCCCATCGCCACCATCGCCCCCCCCCCCGTGGATCCGCCAGTGGGGTTATGGGCATAGACCCCTGTTCAAACAGGGGGGCATTTGTAACACACTATCACTGCTTTTAATATTTGCAACATAAATTTCAGAAAATGAATTTCTTAAAATTTAACACAGATACTCCCTCCCCTGGTTAATTTTTGGCAAATGAAACACTGATACCCCCCCCCCCCGGTAAAGCTTTGACAAATTTAACACTGACACCCCCCCCCCCCCCGGTTAATTATTGACAAATTGACCACTGATCGCTTCACAGGACTAATATCTGTCCAGATTCATCTTCTACTCACAGTAATGAGGTCTCCCTTGCTGAAGGAGAGATGGGTCGCATCTTCCACGTTGCTGTACGACCTCAGAGCTAGCACGGTCACGGGCCTCGACGTCGCTTCTGCGCGTGAAACAAAGTACTATATAGCGCCACACACACTCGCGTTTTGTGGCAGCATTCCCCGCGTACGCAGGGGTAGGGAATATGCAGCCATGGACACCCGCTCTTCACTTCATCCTTTCCGTCGCATTCTCACGTCTTAATCCATTAGCTTTCGTATCGTTCTCTGTCAAGACTTTCTATGTCGTTTCCGGTCTCACTATACGTTTTTCCAATCTATCTCATAATCCATACATTTGCGCACCAAATCATCCGCTTCCTTTCTCAAAACATATATCGCGACAGGATATAAAATAGCTATTCTGATGGGAGGTGACAACCGACGATGTTTAGAGAAAATCTCCAGACGAATGAGAGGGCGAGAAAATGTACGGATTATAAGGTGATTGGCAAAAGGTGTAGATCGAGACCAGACCAGAAATGCTGTGAAAGGACTTGACAGAGAAGGACATGAACGCTAAGGGATTCATATCTCATTGGTTTTTCTGCATCTTAGTGAAGAAAGATGATGAAAATGGCATAGCTCCATGCCAGACAGACTTGTCGAGGCTCGCTGCGTGTCGAGGAGGAGGCTGGAGTGGATGCTTTGTTAAGCAACGTCGCAAAGTCGCAGTTGCAAAGCGCATTTTTTTAACTAAAACATCCGACTAGGGGTTAAGACGTTATGACGCGAGGCTGCGACGGTGAAAGCGGAGGGCGGGTATCCAACTGTTCGTGGCTAAATATGGCCTGCCGCTGCGCGAGCGCAATATACCACCGCAAAATATTTATGAAGCCCACGTTATATTTCTGATTCGTGAAAGTACATTATTCTTCACGCTTCTAGAAATCATTCATCATCAGCTCCATAAGCGTGTTCAACTTGATATCACAATTCAACGACTGCTTCATTTCAAATACGCATCAAGTGCTGAAGCCCGGTTGCCTTCCCAGTGAATTACTGGTATAATACCAAAACGCCAGTGGAACGAAATTGGTTAGCATTATTTGCAAGGTCATTAGTCGGTGCGGTAATAATTGCGATGATTACTATAAAGTAGTTATTAGAGGCTGCCGAAGGTCAATAATTATAATAGTGTTAAACGCAGGCGAATCAAATACTGGCTGCGGAAGTATTAATACAATCGGATGCAATTTACTGATGGGTAGAAAATTATGACAGAGTAATGCATCCCTAATTGAAGTGCGCATCTGACGCTTCAGAACAATGATAAACAAGACTACAATATTGAAATGCATCTGTTATACAAGTGCAGCCAAAGTTAATATTCTTCAATACGCTGTATAAAATATCGTTGTACTAACGTGCTGCTTTAAAGGCCACACAAAATTAAATGAACGGAAAAATTATGAATTCAAACCATTTAGAAATTGACTCCATTTAGATTTGGAAAAACATCATATCATATTTCATTTTAAAGTCGCTACCAATCATCATCGTCAGATTGCAATGATGATGATGACGATGATGCACTCAAATGTTGTAAAATGCTCAAAACTACGATCACTTTCTCAGATGAAACATGTCGGAAAAACGTAAAACTGTTGTATCACTATATTGCTCCATTGTTATCATAAACAAAATTGGAGTGCTTAAAACCGCCACATAGGCTGTCTGCTCTAGATACAAGCTTGGCTTATCAGCCAGACAGACATGTTGTAGACAGCACATAGGCAGAACCGAGGCGTTCATAAACTACTATGTCCATTGTTTCAAGCGTTTAACAAAAAGCACTGCAGCACTAAGTGTAAAACCAGCGAATGGAACAAGCGATAGATTATGTATATATGCATGTATGTATGTAAACTGCACTTGCTACGCACTAAAAATAAGTCATGTAAACGGAGATGGAAGAAACATCGTTTGCCTGAATCGTAGATGCGATACTTATTACATTTATGTTATATTTATAACTCTACAGCTAGTCTGCATTAACAATTATCAGTCTTGCTAAAGGAACATTCTGATGCTTTAAGGATAACGCTTTGATCTCCCTGTCTATGACTTAGCACTCACTAAAATTTGTGATATACAAATAACACTTGGATACAGTTTAGTATACTTTCGATAAATTGTACAAGGGCTGGCGTACTGGAACATCAGTACACGACACCTATAACTCAATAAGCTCTTGGTCTCCACTATTACAACAACTATTTAAATCTGAAAACCTAGCCATCGGTAGAAATGGCCCAAAAATTCACAGAAGCGATGGAATAACACACAGATCTATAAATAAACCCATAATCTGAATAAACTCACGGAATGCCACCGTAGAGCGCAAACTGTGCCAGCCATAACTGACCCATGCCTCATCCCTTCAGCACGCTGTATTTTGTAGGTGGCTATTTCCTACCCGCTCTGGTTTAAAGATTAACAAGGGGAATGCGTGGTATGCTGCTCTCCAAAGCGTGCCCCGTTGGATGCATGTAAGCGTGTAATCGGCGTGAAACAGCTGTCAAAGCAGTCATGCTTCATTCAGGTCAACAAGAAGTGTGATCCAGAGGAGCTTCAATTTTAAAATAGTTGTTCAGCCAAGAACAAGTTTTGCTAGTAGCTGCAATGCAGTCGGTTTTTGATCCGAATTTCAATGCCTAAAATTTTGGTAATTTATATTACACACAAAGTGACACAAACGCATATGCGTCGGTTATACTGTTTTATTTTTTGTAGTTTCCATAGTTTCGTAGAAGAAACTCAACCAAGGGTCATAAAATATTCAAAATATCTATGGTAAAAAGCAGGCATCAGATTTTGTCCATTCTGTTGATGTATTTTCTTTGAAACTACGAGTATAATTTAATAAAATAAAATTGAACTGCAATTTCAAACTATGATCCAAAACGTACACAAAAAGAACAACTCATAAAACTTGCTGAAACTTCATTAACGAATAGAAAAATTCTTCTGATGACCAAACAAATTAAAAAACTTTCACCTTTGTATATAAATAACCTTATTTTACTACGTTGAAAGATATTTTGTCAGTGTCAAAATAGCCACAAAAGCTGAACCCCAGTGAGGCTGCAGAAATTTCTAACACCTGTTATCGTTGATTCGCCGAAGCGTGAATGTGCACTAAACGCCATTTAGCACTGACCTCGACGCATCCAGTTACACAACTGGCGTCTAGCCTAGTCTAGCCTATGGGTTCACAGCCACTGCTAGGGATATATCACTAGAGTTATGGATTCAGCGATTTAGCGATAGCGATATCAGCGATTTAGAGTTCCAATTTTTAACGTAATCCTTAGATATCTGAGGATATTTGTTATAAAATGGCGCATTTTATAATGGGAGCCGGTGATATTTTTATTAAAAAATGCAATCTAGGGAGATCTTTGCCGATATACCCAGAATCGAGGGATCTTAGAGTATTACATTGTGTGGGCTGTAGACATTGTGAGCATACCAGTGAGATTATTCACCAATCCGATTCTTTTTAGTATGTACTAAGTTTTCAATATTAATAATTGAAGACCTTAACCAGTAAAGGATCACATCTTGATCCTATCACGAAAAAATGTGACGGTTAAATTGATGACCTTAATTCAACTACATCTTAAAAAAATATCAAAACTAACTATAAATCATTGGAAGAATAGAGAGTAGTCTGTACGCCAAAATTGGAGCCATCTTCAGGTTAATGTGGCTCATTAACCCTGGCCTGTTGGCCACTGTTTTCTACAATCATCTATTTCTAAATATTTCCTAAAATATAAATGTTATTTACAACTTTTTGCAATCACAATATAAATTTCATGAAAATGAAATCAATCGCCCAATGAATCGGATTCATTTAAATTAACATAGAAGTTTCGCATCTGTTATATAGACATAAAAAGTAGCATATGATAGAAGATACATCCAGACCTGAAACGGAATTGTTTTAAAACTTTCAATGTGTCCCATCGTTGCGCGACTTCAAGAATCCGATGCTCTTGATCTCAGTTCCAAAATCTTGTGATGCAATTGATCAAAAAACTCACTTTGTGCTCCGAAATATTCACACTCGTCTGTCTAACCGATCATAAGCGCTGCAGAATTAACTATGTCAACTGTCGTTTCAATTCGTAGTTTCAACTTCTTAAACCGATTCAATAAAATGTAAGACCTAGTAGTAACATAATAACAGATAGTAGACATAGCAGATAGACACAGAGAGAACACATCGTAGACATCATAACAGCGGAGCAAGCGCATTTACGTTGTATGCCTACATCATGCAATCTGACAGCGACATATTTCAACACCGACATGCTCTGAATGTCAACGGCATTACTCCCCTAACTACGCTGCAGAAGGTTACAGTGCGGACTACAGGGCAACAAAAAACATGCTGTTTGCGTTTCAGACGTACTAGCGCGATAAGCTTATAGCTTCGCTCAGCATTAGCGCATAGGTTTGCATATAATCCAACGCAGACACTCGACTACGCTAGGACGGCCAACACACTAAAAGCATTCACGGCGCGCTGAAAGCCCCGTTCATTCAATTTCAACAGACTGTTGCGCCAGCATGCGCTATAGTCTGGCACCGCTGCTATGATATGACTAAACTACAGCCCAGATATCGTGTACAGCAGCTGTGGCGCAGCCTCTAAGCCATGGAGCAACGTAAACAAGCGAACTTCAAACTTGCTTGCCTAAGCTAAAGTGTTCCGGTAAGCGAAGTAGGCGGGGTAGGCGTACAGGTAAGCAGCCTGCGAAGTGATTTTTTTTAATCCAGCGTAGATATTTAACAAATTCTCAAAAATTACACAAAAAAACATGCTTTCACTTCAAGTGTAGTTTTGTGCAAATTTCAATTAAATTAGATTCCGATAGATAGCTAACCAGTACAAAATGAGTTTCATGTACTCAATAGCATGAACACGAGTTGAGACCAAGCGCGAGATCGAGTGACAGACTGGCCAATCAACGCGCGCGAATCATGGTTATATCTTGATTTGGTTATGATTCACCTGCCGTGATTGATCCGTTAGTAACTCGATATCGATCTAGATCGTAACTCACTTTCACGCAACAGAGTTCAATAATTCGGTTAAGCAGGCCTGAAATTACGTGCATAGGTATCAAACAAAATATTTTTGGTGCACCATATCTATATTTTGTGTCACGCACTCCTCAAACCGCAACCAGGCGTTGCCTTCAATGCCTTGTAAAATTATTTTTTAAAATTGCCTTTAGTGATTTGTAGATTTAATGCAATCACTCTTGAAGTGGATCAGGGTCTGGATGTCAGACCTCAGCCCGAACGCCAGCACTTGTGCAGCAGCTGCAATAAATTCAATCCAGATGCTTTACAACTTGCGCCAGGGCTGTGTGACCCAGGCCCTGCTAGTGATATACCATTGAACCAAAAAGGAATATCTCTAGAGTCTGGGTATCTCGGCAAAATATATCCCCAGATTGCTATTTTTATTTTTTAAATATCCCAAGCTCCCATCATAGCATCCGCCATTTTCAAACAATATTCCCAGATACATGGGGATTGTGTTAAAAATCAGATCCATAAATCGTTAAACTATCCTTAAATCTAGTGATATATCCGTAGCAGTGGCATCACTGGTCCCTGGCCCACCATCGGCACACTTCTAGGTCGAGCTTCAGAGAAGTCAGGATATATTCTAGGCCCACCTAGCGTGAACTCTATTTAATTTCAAGCACAAACAAATCGGCAATAAATAGGTAAATAAAAACAGTGAACATGTTCGCTGTGAATGAAGACCAAAGGCCCTAGCGGCTCAAACACAATTCCAGTCATGGAATACTTGTATGTTGTTGGAGCTTAAGTGAACTGGTCAGAATAATATCTCATAGTCCACTTTCCGGATGACTCAGAATATAGATGTGTGTCAGAACGATTGCTAATTCACCCAAAGGCTATAATTGCTTGAATTCATGTTCAATTCAATTTTCATTCATTTCCTTGCCATCAGTGTCATGATGTGGATGTGTGGGCTTGTAGCCCTTCAATTGTCATCATGCAAGCATATAGGCGTAGAACGCTCTTAAATTGTGGGGTATACAGTGTAACTATTGAATCTAGCAAGTTGCGATTTGTAATTTGCAAACCAATGAAGTTGCTCAATTGTTCAGCATGGATTAGATATCACACTGTCAATGCACGACAGTGTTAATTATTCTGCCATTTGTTGGGAAGGGGAAGTAGCCTGAAGCGTTCAAAACAAGCAACAAGTGTTTGGAAAAAATGAGGGTTACTTTTCTTGCTGTCTTGCCGATCTTTGTAAGCTACCAGGCAGGGCTGACGCCGACGGGGAGGGGGAGGGGGGGTTCGTGGTGTTGAACCCCCCTCATCTCATTTTGGTCAATGCGGCCCCTGCTAACAGGCAGCAATATGCCGACTGCCAGGCAGCAGCAGCCTGCAGTGGTGAATGCTGATAACAGTTCCATTCATCCATGCAGGACAGAACCATTGATATCGGAAAGGTTCGGCCTGGTTAGATCTACAGCTTTGAGAACAGAACCAAGCAACCTGACTAAATAAGACCATCTGCAGAGGCAATTAGGTAACCTTCCTAGCAGCATTTACTCCTATTCAACCAACGTGAGATTCGTATTGGAAAGGGATTGAGATGGTTTATCCATCCTCCCCTCTAGTGAAATATTGATCCCTCCGGGGTTAAAACGCAGAAATGAATAGAAAAGTCAAAAATTACAAACTCTGCGAGAAATGATGTTACTAAAATGACCCTCCTTTTGACAGGGCCGTATCCTGCGAGGGGGGTTTGAGGGTTGAAATTACCCCCATTGAAATAGTAAAAAAACTCTTTTTTCATTTTGACATATTCAGTTTTTCAAAAAACGTCCAAAACCCACTTGAAATTGCTAAACTCTCTCAATTTTTGGCAAGGGATTCCGCCACCTGTTGGTTACTAGGAATGTTAAAAAAGGTGCCAAAAAAGGACAAGCAATATAACCATGGCCTCAAAAATATTCGTCAGCACCCCACCGCCCTCCCCCGCTCCTCAAAGTTCGTTTGGCAAGTCGAAATTCAAATCCCACCCCTCCGAAATGACGCTCATCCTACGGTCCCGCTCTATGGCGATTTTGCCACTAATCCTCTTCTGAGTCCATCAGTCCAACTGCACTATACGTCCTCCACGACTTGGAGCCTATGCTGAAATAGGACCTGTGAAAATTGCTTCTGCTTTCAGCTAATTCAACTGATAAAGTGGACTTACCATCTGGATAAAATATGAAAATTATCCATTTTTACATGATCCGTCTGGTGACTACGAGTGCCGATTAGGAATTCCGTTGAAATTCAATTGCAGTATATTCTGTTCAAGAAGTATTCTGTTTAAATTAATGAAATCATTAGCACTGGCTATTTTATGCAAGAGATATTTCAGAGTCAAAAAATATACAAGAATGCCTTATTCTTAGGGTTTTGTAGACAAAAATTATTTCATAGATCGTAGGCTATAAAATGCATCGCTCATTCCAATTTTACTAAATTTTCCTTAATTTCAAACTACAGCCGTTTCTGTAGTCTGCTTCTCTACAATCATGGAGTGAACCACCTTGTTAACAAATATAGCATCGATCACTTTGTCGCCAAATATTGGTGTCAACCATCTTCTCAACCAACACAGAGTGAATCACCTCAACTTGGAACATAGAGTCAATCCATCATTTCAAAGATTAGCGATTGACGTTTTTCTGTCGTCAGGACTTTATATCACTCGATAATCTCATTACAGGCACCTCAAACACTGCACAAGAGTAAAGCCATCTTCGACCGGTACAAGATATATTCCTTTGCTCCGTGTCAGTGATTCTCTACATGACATTTACAGTAGCAATAGGCTTGTCTACACGTAGCCAATTTTAAACAATCTTAGATAATAAATAATCCGCATTCGAAATGCACCATTCATACAACTATTCTCAATACAATTATATGAAGAAAAAGATAGCAATAGCAAATGCTTGAAGAGAAATCACATGAACGCATTAGGAAAAGAGCATAGTCAGAGGAAAAGAGATCGGTTTGGAACTTAACGCTTAACTGAAACTAAACGCCTGGGATATGTTACAAAGACAGGTAAATCTGACCCTTGAAGAAGCTCGATCCATTTTTAGCTCTGTGAGCCCACGCGACGACTTCACTGCCGAAAATGTGTTAGCAACAGGAGCAGTACTGCTTAGCATGTGTAGTTTACCTTCACAGGCGTAAGATTTGCTTATCATTCCAAATGGATGGCGGAGTGAATCAAAGCACTGTATGTAAATAGCCTGCCCAACAACATTATGGTACAGTTAAATTAGGTGTTCATCGTCATATTCCGGGAACACGGCCGGAAATCTGACTTCAAATACATACCCGGTAATGTAACTCTACTATAATTCGGCAGCGATCGGATTTGAACACACAGCCTCCTGTGTAAGAGGCCAACACTCAAACCACTGCGCCACTGCGCCGATAACGACAGCGCATCAGAGGCCTTACCAGACATAAAGCCTCCTCGCTCTATATCTCTATATCCGCAGTTTTCAAGGCCGCATAGTGAGGGTGGGTATGGCCTCATAGTAGTAGGCCATGTGAATTTGTCTGAATGAATGAATGCAGACACTGGCAGGAATTCTAGATAGAAACCGCCGACAATTTAGCCTGTACAATAACCAGGTACAAGCAAACAAGGCTACAGATGAATAAATAAATGTGAGTGGATGCAAGCCCGTTGTCTGAATACCGCTCAAGCGTGTTATCTGCTGTTTGTCTGCTGTTCGCCGCACAGCTTATCGGCGCTGTCGCAGAACGGCACAGTTTGAATGTGAAACCGTGGATATTCTAAATCGCAGGCATATTTTATTAATAGCTCATTAGTTTCGCTGCATTATAGTGAAGAAAAATGATGCAAAAGGCTTCAAAATAGCGCCATGCCAGACAGACTCGGAGGCTGGAGTGGATGCTTTGGGAAGCAAAGTCGCAAAGTCGCGTAGTCCCAATCGCAAAAGTCGCAAATTCGCAGTCACAAAGTAGCAGCTGCCAAGTCGCAAAGTCGCAGTCAAAAAGTCGCAAAGTCGCAGTTGCAATGTCGCAAAGTGCATTTTGACTAAAATATCCGACTAGAGGTTAATAGTGCATTAGTGCTAGGCTTCCATAAGAATGCGGTCTACTTCAACGATCTAATTAGGTCAAGTGGTGGTTTTAAGGGTTTTGTTGTGGTTTCGGAGTTAAAGTTCTATGAATCGAGTGTGGTAACAAAGACTAAAACAGTCCGGTTCCGTCCCTGAGGGCCAAAAGCAGAACCGCCCACCTTCTGTAGTGCCTCGCCTCCTACAACACGTTGAAATTTTTTATGGCTATCAGAAGTTGCCTACTAAGTTCTTCTTCTTCAGTGTTCTGCCAAATAGCAGGTCTTTGGTGTTCAAATGTTCCACCCTAGCCGATTCTTAGCCCTTCTCTTCATCTCTGTATACGATTCCTTCTCGAGCAGGTCGTCTATAATCCCCATACGTGGCCTTTCCGATCCTCTCTTCCCCTCCATTCTTCGCTCCATCATATCTCTGAATAATCTCTCTCCTCTTATTACAAGGCCAATTAGTTTTTCTTTCTTCACTTCCATCATAGAGCATGTTTCCCCACTCTCCTCAACACTTCTTCATTGGGTATCTTCTCTGTCCAGCTAATCTTCTTCATTCCTCTTTACATTTCAAATGCTTCTATTCTTCAAATTCTTCTACTGTATTCACGTGCAGTTAATTACCCCAGAAAGTCGGGGAACGAAGAATAGACTTGCAGCCTAGAGCTCTCCGAGCGAGTTGCAAAAGGCAACTAAAGAAGGGGGAGCTGTACTGTGGTGACCCTCTTACACAAAACCGGACCGTAATAGTCTTCGTTACTACACACGGTCCTAAAACTTTGACCCTCCCAGGTAGAGTCAATAATTGGTCAAACTCTAAACCACATTTTACAGGTACGGTATACCCTACATGTATATGAACCCGGCAGGCTTCAAGTAGCCCACTGTATTATAGCCTACTGTCTATAATAATAGCCTAGATGCTATTTAATTGCAGGTTTCGCATCCGTTCCGCCACCGGCAGCCATTATTAGGTTTGACACGAATACAGCTTCAAAGGAAGCGAATAATGGATGACAGACAGGTGCAATTTAGTGTCAATGATGGCGATCCTAGCGAACAGAAGGAATTCTAACGGAGCTATGAAAAAGCTGAAGGCTAAGGATGGAAGTAACTTTAATGATAGTAATTCTTAGTAATAACTGTAGCCCAACATTTTCTATAGCTCAAGTTTTGTGGTCCCAAAATACGATAGCGCTTCAACAAATACACACACGTTTCAACAGGGCCAGTGTACTGATAACTTAGCTCTTAATGTCATCAACTATTTCAATTGTCACCTGGGGGCTCATTCGCGTAGATATCTTATGACAATCTTAGTCGTAAGATTGTCTTAAGAGAATCTTTGGCAAATCTTAT
>JAQIWG010008925.1:0-11039 GCA_034695025.1 Chamaedrilus cognettii | reverse complement strand
GGCCTACAAGTATAGACCTATATCGCCAACATGCCTACAATACAGAGCCTATAAGCATAGGCCTAAAGTCGACTGGCTGGTTGGTCCACGCAGCAGCTGCAGCAGACCCTATACTATAAACATGTATAGGTCTATAGACCCGACCATTTTCATACAGCAGAAGTGGGTTGAATTGCTTGTAGCCTTAACCTAGGCCTACATTTGAGTGTCGCATGATCCACGACAAGGATCTATAATAAGCGTGGAGTTTTTGAATGAAACGCGGTGCTCAGTTTTTTGCGTTAGAATGTAAAACTTCGTACTTTTCATGATGTTGCAACACGGGTTTCCCCGAGACAGCCTCCGCACTCAAATCAAGAATGGAATGAAAGAACGGCTAGTCGCTATGAGCGCAGAGCTATACAGTAGGGGCTTGGTTTCAACGTGCCTACACGTATGCGTTGCAAAGCAAACGCGGTCAATTCAGACACGCTACGTCCTCTGGCGAATGATAAAAGTTTAAACCGCAATCTCACGCGCATCTTCCCACAGTTCGGACAGCACGGACATGACTCGCTATTCTTCTGCGAGTCTGCGACACGCATTGAGGCGGGCGCTCGACTCTTTTGCTGACTTAGGTCACTTTACTGCGCGAAGAGTCCTAAAAAGTATGAAATTAGCGCCATCTTGCAAGCGCTTGTAAAATAAAAAAAACGTAAACTGGCTAATCGTAATGCAATGCGGAATGCGGATCGCTGCTAACTAAACAGCTCGAGATTACATCAACAGGGGACAGGAAGCGGTATTGGCTCATAGTAATAAAATAATCCAGAATCTTTACCAGTCCGTTTATAGCGGTTAATTTATATGCTGCTGCGTCAATGGCTACTTCAGGTTTCAGTTTGTGAGAAATGGCATCATTACGTTAGCTGAGGGTTCGCGGTTAATGGACTGCAGCTGCAGCTGTGCTCCCTGGTCCACCGACAGACCGAAACTGGGAGTCAGTCCCTCGCGTGTTCTCATTGGCTGCGAGGCTGCGACCAATGGGAACTAGCCGCAAAGAGGAAGTTGTTTTAGGGTGCCAATCTTATTGATGCGAATTTGGCCTGGTATCAAAACTATCGACTATCAGCTTCCATTGAGCATCAAGCTTGATGATTCGATAGCGTGATGCTAACGACAAATTACTTGCTAATAGCGCTGGCAAGAGCCTAGGGCTGGGCCAGGAGTTGGCCTCATTTATCACACTTTATCACTGTCACTTGATCCAACTCGTATTTGCCGCGACGTAGGCTCCTGGTAGAATGTTGAAAGTTGATAATTGCTAGTTCATGAGAGGCTGTTGACGCTGTAGGTTAGTGCATAGCAGCTGCTTATAGACAACTTCTGCTTAGGCAGCGTTAGTCAGAGTTAGTCAGTGAAACGCATTGTCACGATCAGGAGGCTGACAGCGCCCTCAGGGGCCTCAGGGCATGGTTCGACTAAAGAAAGGCCCGACATACGTGTTATAATAAAAGTATCTTTCCTTTATTATTTTAGCCTAATCACCGTCATGTCGTGAACGCTCATTATGGAATGTGATATTGCGTTGCAAATAATTCACACAATTATTATTTGTACGCGGCATGATCACAATTATCGATCCTAGCGCGCCACACAGTATGCTTACAGCGCAGCCTGCGTGTGCAATTTGGCCGACTTTAACATTTTACCATGGACCTCTGATGTTGGTGAATCATGTGAATTACAATCGACACCAATGTTTTCATTAGAACAATGCAGCTTAGGCGCAGAACACTACCCTGGTCTCAAACATTACTCACACCGGTTATAATACTGGCCGCTTTGTTGCCGACAACTAGATTGGTTTAGTTCTATAGGTCCGATCCTTTTCCAGAAAACCACGGGGAAATCCAACTCAGCCATAGAGTGCGCTACGCCGGAGACTGTTTATAAATAGCGCGGTAGGTTCAGCGTATGAGCCACAGACGCAAGACACGCGCTCACGTTGTAAGTTGTTTTGTTATTATCTATCTAGGTCTCCGTAGAACTTTATTTTAGTCTATGACAGCACGAGGTCCGCACAGCTCGTAACATAGTTGATGCTGTACCAGTGCAGTCTATTGTAGTTTGTGCACGCCATTCTTAGCCTGTGACAAAGTGGTATGTGATTGCATTGCACTTTGGCGCACAATCGTTTGAATTACAAATCTATCCGCGTTCAACTTCAGCAGCGACAAAGAGTTGTGATTTAGAGCCTGTACGAAGTGCAATTCTCGACTTCACGTATAGCCTATAGTTCTATACTTCATGCATTGACTTGACGCTCTTATACAAGTAGGCTAGGGCGGAGTGAAATCAGCAGATTCAGGCTTGCAAGCTGTAACTAGTATCTCATCAAAGAGAGACTATCAGAGTGTTGAACAACAACTTGGACCGAAGCCTTCCCAGCTGCAGTCAAAGTTGGCCCACGAGGCAACTATGAAGCAAAAGCGCCTGGTTAATGGGGGGGAGAAGTTGGGGGCTGCGTCCCCCCTCAGTGACGACTCTGCGATGGGGAGCGGGGAGGAGTCGGGCCCCGATAGCCCCCGAGGGCTCAGGGCCCCTTGGAGGGTGACTAGGGTGAGGTCAGGACGTCACCAGGGGACGCTCGAGTCTGTCGCAGCTCGGCGGGTCCTAACGAGGAGGGGCGCTGGTGCGGTGGATGGGGAGAGACTCAATGACACACGGTAACCAATCCCGCATTGATGTGTAATGAAATAATGAATTTTTGTCAGCAAAAGTATTAAAAATGCTTTTTCAATGCAATTTCATATACAGCGTAGTAAAATTGTGACGGAAATTACTGTTACTGTATAACGAGGGAACCAAGTCGTAGCCAAAACATTGCAAAACGTATAGGCCCTAGTCCAGAAATTACATTTACATCCCTGTCATGCCTGATATAGTATTGAAAAATGGCTGCAATATCCACGCAATGATATACAGATATGAGCCAGCGGCCACAAGGCACAGACATTCCTTCCACAACAACACTTCCGGTCAGGACATCTATGGCTCTCCTCCCAGCCACCCCACGGGACTCTCCGGACTGGGTTCTAGGCTGCTCCAGGACGTCCGAGTGAAGCGGGAGCGGCAGGACTCGGTCACATCCCGCCGCCTCCCCCCCTGGTCCCCCGCCCCCGGTCAGAGCCCTCCCGACCCCCCCACAACGCGCAGGCTCGAGGCGGCAGCGGGGGGCGACAGAGTCCTGATGAGGGAGTGGCTCACACGACAGGTTGCTTGTCTGTTTGTTTGTCTGTTTGTGGGTTTATTTGGTTGTTTGTTTGTTTCTTGATTAGTTTGTTTGCTGTTTGTTTGTCTGGTGGCTTTTGCTGCTGTTTTTTTACCTACGTGTATAACTGCAAAGCTGCACTCTAGGATCATTTTGGTGGTAATTGTACTGAAGATAAAATTGGGCTAAAAACGTTTAAGTTTTATGTGTGGACTCAACGTTGAACATGCTAGCCCACTAGAAAGAAACTGCATGAATAAAATGTATTGCCATATGCTAAAACGGGGATAATTTAAAATCTATATTTAACCCCTAGTCGGAAATTTTAGTTTAAATGCATTTTTGTGACTTTGCGATTTTGCAACTTTGAGACTTTGCGACTAACCCCGAGTCGGATATTTTAGTTAAAATGCATTAGCAAGATGGCGCTATTATGAAGCCTTTTGATAACTTCTCTTCACTATAATGCAGCAAAAACGAATGAGGTATCAATTAATTGCCTTCTTAAATGTCTAGCACGTGAAAATCAGTCGTATAGTACACAAAAAATGTAAATAATCAACAATGATACATGCATTTGGACGAATAAGAACTCGCCCATGCATTAAGCTGTCTATATGCTACTGCAGGTGGAGAGCGGTCAGTTTGCAGGAATGCGTTGGTTCAACGCGCAGAGGACTCAGATCCGCATACCCTGGAAGCACGGGTCCAAGGCAGGCTGGTCCCCCGAGGACGACTGCAGGGTCTTCAGAGCCTGGGCCGAGCATACCGGTACTCATCATGCATTCTGTTGACCACTCTCCTGCTACTATGACACTGATATCGTGAGTGTTGTATTCACTGCGCTTTCTGCTATAGTTGATCAAGTAATTGCGGTGTTAAAATATATTGTCAGTGACTTCGGGCCTATATTACATCCCGCTTGCGATAATTAATTTGCTAATCACTCTGCTGGTCTATTGGCAGAATAATCTGTGATCAATCAACTCAATGCGTTTATTTGTCTGCTCTGCATATGTGCCCTAAGCCACACAAGTAAACGATACTAAATTTGAGGTCCGCGATGACTCTATCGACGCCTAAACGGCTCAATAATAATTATAATGGTAATTATAATAATAATTATTATAATATTGAGCGATGACAAGATGCTGTTGTTCTCTGCCCCGGTCTGCAGGCAAGGATCACAACGAGCCGAAGCGTTGGAAGGCAAACTTCCGCTGCGCGCTGCACTCGCTAGGGGACGTCGTGGCGCTCAAGCCGCTGAGCGTGAAGCGAGGCTGCGACCCCTTCATGGTCTACGAACTGAGACCCGAGCGACCGCGCAAGTCAGCACTCAAAAGTATGGACTGATTACGTGTGAGGATATTCAACCTCACGCTTGACTGTGTGGGTCATCAAACTGATCGAGTGATTGTTGATCAATTAGATTAGACGAGAAAAGGAAAAAGGTTTTTATTATTATTTCATTTTTGGGACTTTGTTACACCGCTCAAAATTTTTGATTATATATTCTAATGATATAGTAATTTGTAAATGCAAGTTTACGATCAACAACAAAAAACGATGCACTACGTAGGCGACGAGTCCCGAAGATTTTACGCGCTGAGAGTTGAATTCTGGCCAGATTGCGTGCAGCAGCTATCATCCAGCAAGGAATAATGAGCAACTTGATGAAGCATGGACCCTGGGTAACATTTAAACCACTCCACTCATGCAAGCCGTTCCAGTTTATGCACAGACGCTTCATTGTTTAGTTGAGACGCCACGTTGGTAGTCTTGTGTCTGTTGTGTGGCGGCTTGAAGCCGTGAACTGCTCTATGACGCAATAATTGCGCCCTGAATGCACCACAACGCCTCTAACGAGATAAAGCGAAACCAAATTTACCATATCCATATTTTTAATTTTTAATTTTTTTATAATTTATCCACAGCGCTGCGTTATTCAGCCTGCTTCCTTAGTGACGGCTGTTGCGAGGGTAAATCTGAACCCTTGAAAGCCTCACGTCTGCCTGTAGCCTTTGTTCTCTGATCGCTGTGAGCTTTTGGGTAATGATTCATGTTGAAAGGCATTGAAAGGTGCAAATAAAGATCGATAATCGGGGAACGGACACCGCTCATGCATAGATCGAAACGACCTTTTGGCAGTCATGAAATGCAACATTCCTAGAGACATAATCTGTGCGCATCGCGGTTAAGGACCTTAAACTAGCGTTGCTGCGGATATTTATTTATATTTATCTATTAGTGCGTTCGTCTAATATCCGCGTGGTCGCTCCATGATTCAGTGAAATGTTGAAATGTCAATGATGGTTTTCGGCCAGTCATGTCCCAGTTAGATTATGGTTAATTATGGTTGTGTGATTCACCAGAATCTGACAGAATCAATGGGTAATCTCAACTAGCCTATATGATACCGGTACCATGGCATTACTATTGTTAGCAGCCAGAATTAGAATGCGTTGATATCTGAGACTAGTTGGCTTGCTAGTAATGCTCGTTGAACCGTCACGCAGCGGTGTGGTTGATTTACTCATGTTGTTTACTGGTTGCAACCCGAATGCCACCACATTGAAAATGTAACCAGGATACGCCAAGGTGCTGACGGCCTGAATGCCGCTTGATTTAATCGTTTTGTTGTTCGCCAGTCAGTTGCGTTTTCTTGCGGATTTTCTGCGGAAACCCTCAGACCGTGCTGACATCAGTTTGTAGAACTATGGTATGCTATTCACGCACCTGCTGCTAATATAGGAAATTCCTGCAGAAAGATCAGTGGTAGTTGGTGACGTCCACCGCGCACTCACAAAACGCCAGCAGCTGCTGCAGCTGCTGCAGCCTGAGCTGCCATTACATAATCTTATCATAATTGCACACTCGTGAGCGGCAGGCTAACGTTTTCGCAAACAACGGTTTTTCCAGTGGACAGCATTATAGGTGGTTGGACTGTGCTCCTTGCGAGCGTGGGTGGATCGGCGGAAAATCCTGGAGCCTGGACTTCCGTTGAGTCATTGCGTGGCATTCTACGATCATGTGAATGCTTAGACTATTATAGATACAGTCACATAACCTTAGGTAATCGCTGGAAACACTTAAATCTGATTTCTCCAACACTGATTTAATGGTGGTTCAGGATTGAATCCTCCTTTTTGCATAGGCTAAATCGTGAACCACCATTAAATCCGTGTTGGAGAAACCAGCCCTTAACGTTGGAATTATCCAGAACGCAGGGGATAGATAAGTTGCAGACTAGTGCAATATCGTAGTGTATTACTGATGACTTGTGTGCAGAGGCGGCGCAGCGTAGTGCTAGAGCCGAGCTGACGCCCCGAGTCAAGGCTGAGCCTCGCGTGAGAATTGAGAGCTCAGCCGAGACAGGACTCTCTAAGCTCAGTCTCTGTGAACAGGTCGGCGCAAATGCAAGCCCTCCTCAGTTATTAATGCTCTTTGATGCTCAATGAATATCCTATATTCACGCCAAAGAGTGAAGAAAAAACACATAATAATGCACTAACATTGATATTGCATCCTAAGTTGTTGTTAGTCTGCTTGACCGTCAATCCATTTTATAATTACCAACGATTTGTAAGTTACGGTGGCTTCTCCTTCTTAATGTTCATTTAGTGTGATTTCGTCACTTTTGTTGTCTCCTTTTATCACAAAATTCAGAATTAGAATGCAGTCCATATTGACATTGGCTAACAGTTCTCAGTAACAATGTTCCAATTTTGAGATGTCTTTTGTTGCAATAATTATATACAGTTGCAGGGGCAGGAAGTTGAAATTATTTTGTTATAATTTATATATCGGAGGGTCAGCAAAGCTATGTTTGTTGCAGCAGCCCCTGCAGCAGCAGCAGCAGTGGGGCGTGGCGCCATACGACTTCTGGCGTCAGTGTGACGCTGAGGGCTGCAGCGGGCCGGTGATACCAACCGTGGTGACTGACATGGACTCTGAGGACTCCCTGAACCCCGTGGCTGCTGCGCAGCAGAGTCCGGCGTCCATCAGCAGCAGCAGCAGCAGCTATGGTGGCAGTGAAGGGGCTTTTCCTTACCTCTCGCCGTCTGGTGAGACTTTGAAAGTTATTGTGCACTCCCCCCCCCTGATCTATTAGCAGTGACGGTGCAGCACCTATAGTTACTTTTATGCATAGTTTAACTTAGTCTCATTTATTAATTGCCGATTTTAAGAAAATGAGCATTGTATGAATGTGTGCAGCAATCGTTGAGTAGTCTATTAATAGAATCTATGGTAATATTAAATTTCATAAGTGTCTCACTTATTCTCACTGATTCAATGGTGCAACTCTCCTAAAGTTCTATAAATAGATAAGCCTGTTGAGCCACTATTCATTAATAGGCTTCATGTTCAATGCCATGGTCATATGGACACAGCCTGTCTTTCTGACCGTTGGACATGTGTTTTATTGCTGATAAAATGATTTTCAGAATCTCAGAGTTCTGACTGTTTTGAGTGGGATGTTGCTGATGCCGACTACTTGGATAGTGACTTTGAGGTCAGTCATTTGAGAATAAGCTCAACTAAATCACTGCTACAATGCAATAACATTCTGACGGTTACCCTTGTGTGTCGATTGCCCTATACTTTTTCCCTATATTTTGCGCTCTTAAAATTTAATACCTCTGATTCAACTTTGTGCCTCTCTGTTTGTAGTTCTAGTGAAGATTGTCGAGATTGGTTCGTTGTGTATAAAATGTTTATTAATAGTAAATTTTTTGTGTTTTAACAATAAAATAAGTATTAAAATTATGATTTTGTGACAGTATGGCGTTTGCCTATTACCGTTTAGTAATCGTTCTAGCAGTTTTTGATGTTTTCATTTCCATGTCATTGAGAAGTGCATTGATTCTGAGACAGGTGCCATATATAGTGTCCCATAACGATCTTTGGTTTTAACCGTTTTGTAGCATACGCACGTTGTAAATTTACGGTGCTGTATATTTTTGATACGGAATAAAATCAAACTAAATTTACCTAGCATTATAGTATTTGAGCTTGTGGACCCGTATATCCTACTGTCATCAGTTTCTTGGTTTCTTGGTTCCGGTTGAAATAATTATAATTGAGGATATTAAAGACAAATATGTGAAAATAGAGGAGTATGGATTAATAAATAAAAGAAGTGTCGTTGCACAGCTGCAGAGTTTGGAGTCCTCGCTGTCGATCGATCAGTTGATCCACACGGGACGTGAGCAGTACATTGACCTCTCTAACGTCCACTTTATGGGTATGCAACTCACTCACTGCATTCTACTTGCAGATCAAACATTGCAGCGGTAATAGGTGAAATTTGCTTGGAATAAACTTTGCTAGAATGTCTATTTTAAAAGCGGAGTGTTAAAGAACTCTCGATCATATTACAGACAGGCTGCAGTACAGGAGCAATGTCCGTTGATTTAAAAGTTGAACCTGATCTTTTGTAATTTTACTAATTTTTAGCCTTGTTCACTTGTAGTTCCTATCTAAACTGAGTTTATACCAGTAGAAACTAAATCATATGATTTCACTTTAAACCTAAGCCAATTGTAAATAACAGTTATTGTCTCAAGTTGTATGTTTAACTCTTACAACGACCATTTCAATGAGTAAAAAACTACTAGCCTCCTTTTTATCGTGTAATCTGTTATTGTCCATGTTTTCACATAGGCCTGCACGTTTTCGCCCGCCCTGATCAGGACTGCTGGAGCTGGGTTTTTACGGTGGGATGCCCTTCCTGACGCCAACCAAATAAATAATTATCTGGCACGGAGTTAGCAGCTAGAGACACTTGTGTGTTTAACAGCCTTGCTGAAGGGTCTGTGACGCATGGTTTCATAGTTACCGGCGCAGGGCTTGAACCCTGGTACTCTGGACTCAAAGTCCGACGCCTTAACCACTACGCCACAACGCCTCGCTGTGGTCCGGCCACAATGAGTGTGTAACCATTCAACGAGTATAACATAATTTTGTTTTAATTCTGTGTATTTGGGTGGAGCTGCCTGTGAACCCATCTATGACCAACGCTTCTAATTAAAAGTCCAGATATAATTAGGGCTCGGCTCTAATGCGTTTGTGTTTTATTGCAGCCGAACTGTTGAGCTACACGGATGTGGCTGAGGACTGCCTGTTACTCTCTGCTCTCTCCAAACATTGAATCATCATAATGCAATCACGCGACATGCAGGCATAGTACAGTAACGCTAATTAATAGATCATGAACGTTCTTTATGACCAGGAAACGTGTTGCTAATTACAAACTTACATCTTGTCAATTATTTATCTAATCGTGCATTACTTAACATTGATATCTATTCATCCCGGTGGTGGTGGTGGCATATCGTATATAAGGGCAATTACTATAATAGGGGCATGCACGATCAAGACCCTTCGTCACTTTATGTCTCCCAATATTGAAGTTGCTGTGGGTTGATGGTTATATATTTATAGAACCAACGTAGGACATGCCACTTGCAGTTTCAATTTGCAAATTGTGTTGTCTTGCCTATTTTTCTCATTTTTGTTGTTATTCTGTGCGCTGGAACTGAACAAAGCTATAACTGTTCTGCGGTTTATAAATGTAGTCGTGCTACCTTGACTGCGCTTTGCAGCTGTTTGTAGTAGTTGTATTAGCGGAGTAAATGAACCATTATCTACAGATATTCTCATTTGAATGTTTTTTTGAGATTTGTGCCAATAAGTACAGTATTTATAATGTCAGCAAATCAATATCTAGTATGTGTACATAATAACCTACCATTACCAAAATGAGTGTGGCTGTTGGCTTGAGATACCGAGTGAAGGGGGGGCATTATTGTTGCTTTTATGATGGCTTTATACTATTGGTTGAATTAAATGTACATGTATCTCGCCATAATGCAACGATTTATAATTTCATCGTTATAATTTTTAAGATGGCATCTTTCAATTAAGCAGATTAATGGCGCTCTCATGGCGAGTCATGATTATTTCACACACAGTAGTCGAGCTAATCGTTATGGTTGCTAATTTTTTATTCCTGATCTACAAGCGACTAACTTCCTTCTTAAATGAAACGATAAATTGTAGGCCTATATAGGCTACGATACGCATCGGTCAATAAATGATAAGCCTGTAGGTCAGTTGTACAGTCATCACTCGTGACTTCCCTTATAGCTGAGATGCCATCTAGAAAAGTATCACACAGGCACGCGTTTCCCAATAAAATCCAACACTGTAGTGCCGTTTAAATTACCACGAAACAATTCAACTTTATTCTTGTTCAACTCGACAAAAGTTACCGTTGCTTCATTTAATGTAATATTAAACCTCGAAATAGGATTTACAAGATGATAAGTGATAAGTCACTCTTAAATCAAGTAGTCCATCTCTATGAACATTAGGATCGTCGCTTATTTGTCTTAACTGATGACTAGTCTGCAATCTTGCTCACCGGCTGCTATCGATGTGGGTAGAGTAGGAAGTGACGTAACAGACTTGTCCATTGTAAACAAAACAGGCGCCACTTTGATCCCGAGAAGTGGCTCTTAACTAGTCTTAAGATAACTTCCCAGTGCAGACTGAGATTAAAGAGGATCCCAGAGCTCCCCGGGCGAGTTATAAAAATTCTCGACTTTAAAATGTCTTCAGCGTCAACTGTTGTCATGACAACTAGCGGTCTCCGACGCGCGCTGTCATCTAGCGAATTAAACATTGCCTAAACGTTCACGACAGCGTAATGCTCACACTACATGGAACGATGGGAGCTACGATCATTCCCAGAACCGTTCATGGGAACCATCGTGGCTCGGAT
>JAQIWG010008924.1:0-11039 GCA_034695025.1 Chamaedrilus cognettii | reverse complement strand
TAGTTGCTTGTCTTGCTGATACTGTTGTATTTTGTTTGTGTAAACTGCTCCAGTGGCGAATAAAAGGTTTATATAAACAATACAAAAATAAATCAATTACGTTCAAGTAGGAATGCAAAGAACCACATTCACATTAATGTGTTACAATAGCCAACTTGGCTACGGCGGGCTCCGTGCTAGCATACCAACATTTCTCATTTCTTCAAATCCGCTTTCTGTGTGTAGTCTGCTGCACTTCTCCCGCGCCTACTATTCAAGCAAATGATGTTTTTTCCATCTTCGTTTGCATGACACATTTTTTGGTGCGTTACAAGTGAAATATACATACACCCATGGACACGTGCCTTCATGAAAATTTTCAATACATTTGACATAAAAACCGTGATGAACTGTCAGTATTTTACTGGTTATCTACCACTGGAGCATCAAGCTAGAATGCGTAAAGTTAACTTCATTGAATCTATGAAATCCAGCAATAATTGCATTACACGTACAATTCATTCGCTGTTGTTCAGGGAAGAACTTAAACCAATTGCCGAATTTTACAACGTTGACATTGATAATCTGATATCTTCTACTAATGCAGTTGCTTATAATTATTTTGAATCTAAGGTTGATGCACACGAGTAATCTAGTTTAATAGCCTAATGGCTCTAAGTTTGCGTTCAAGTTAGTGTTTAATGCTGCTTGTTGTATCATTTATTTATTTATTTTGTGTCACATATCTACCTTCGTGGTGAATAAAAGATTCATATATATACAAACAAGCATCGACTACATACAGCACAGATCAGGCGCATTTTCAAGAAGAATTTGCCAAATTTCCAGACCCACCCCCAACGATTTTTGTATTCCGCAAAAATGCGCTGAAAATGTTCCTACGCAAAACCTCGCTGTGGAGCCCATGGTTATAGCCCACCATGCAAGTATGCATGGTGGGCTATAGATTGCGTAAAGCAGCTTCTATTATTTATTCATCGAAGGGATTACAGCGTGCAAGCGACGAGGTACCACGACTGAATGCATGCTGTCTTATGGGCCGCATGGGCCAGTTAAAGGGTTAGGGCTAGTCATGCTGTTACGAGGTCCGACTGATGTCGCGGGGCGTAGCGACAAAACGTTCGGTGGGTCCTTTAATACACAATCTTCAGGGCGTTGAAACGGGTGAACATAGCAGACAACTGAACAGGAAACAGAACAGGCTGAACAGTGTGAATATTTAACTGAATTTTTTCGTAGTTTTTGTATACACCCCCCCCCCCTCATCAGAAGCAAAGTCGGCACTTCCGTGGTCCTGTTGCTTAGCCTAGGCTACACTCCGTATTTCAATGGCGCAGGCCTAAGACAAATATAATTATGTTGAGACAATCAAATTCCTTAAATTATGCCCTGACTTAAACCCAACCGGGAAGTAGAGCCTATTAGTTGTTCTAAGCACCGACTTAAGTCAGTTTTCGGACTTATGAAAGGAGTGATTTTTTTGCCAGGTTGATTATCCCTCTCTCCAATCCTCCTATCCGCCATACACGGCCAAGGTTTCACGGTATAGCATAGGCCCATGCTTACAGAGGTTATTAGGTTCATCAGGCGATTAACCAAATTTTCGCTGACCGACAACGCGAGTGATCTAATAATGGCTCATTTGTGATGGGTTCCCGAAACCAACTGCCTGGAGCGAGGATCGTATCCTCAATTTTCAAAGAATGTAGGCAAGCCGAATATAATTTTAGCATAATGTGAGCCGACGATTCATAATATTATGAGGCTATGTAGATACGGTGTGTAAAGTCTGAGGTAAAGGAAATGCGAGCTAACGTTCTCAGTAGCTATGCACCGCAAGGTACATTTAAATAAAAGCTTAGAACTGCCATTCTTAAGCAATATTCAAAGTAGGCTACAACGACATAGTAGAAGTCGCAAACGGGGGGGGGGGGGGGGGGGGGGGGGGAGAAGGGGGAAAAGAGGGGAGAGGAGGTTATTCACACAATTTAACAACAAATTTAATAACACACAAGTCAATTTTGACAACAGTACTACACAATTCAATTTACAATTGCACATTCTTTGTGCAACAGCATGCACATCAAAATATGCATAACTGTGACATGCAATGGCCTACATTGTATATGTTGTCACAAATATTTAAACCTCATTAACTTGAATTAACAACTAACCATTATTATCTAGACCTATACCCGTTTTTTCTAAAATTAATCAACGGTTAAATAGAAATTAAACTTAGACTTATAGGCTATAATAGTCCAAGCTGTAGAGTGCCGACAATACTAAAAATTAGAAAAACAAGTTTACCAAGCAGGTTGACTGTTTCATTGCTGTTGGCGATATTATGAGGAACTTCAGGGGAAGCCAGCAATAAAGCTGAGTCGGTCACGTGTGCAACCTATAATCACATCACTGTAAACGCTACACTTTGCAGACTTTTCGTGACGGGTAGTGTGGTTACTGATGAGTCCCGTCACCCGTGTGACGGATAAAAACCGCACCAATTTCGTCCTAATCCGGAAAACCATGTTAGCGATCAGATCGACAGATCGACAGCAGCTGGGCGGGGCAACAAACGGGTGTCAGGACCCTCTCCGTGCATGATCGGAATTAATTGTATCACGTTATAAGAATGATGCCATCATATACATGTAGGGTATATGAAAGACTGGGCTAATGTGGGCCTATTAGGAGATGTATAGGCTACCCATGAGGCTACAATATCTAGAGATATTTAGGCTCAGCTACATGGAGGCTAGATCAATCCGGTAGCCCCCAAAAAATATTTGCTTCGATAGGCTAGTTGATAATTATAGACTAAAGCTTAAGGTTATACACGAAAGTTTTTTGAGTATGCCTAATCTTCCGTTCTAGGCGATCGATGAATGTCAAACTAACATCATCATCATTATTTTCGTTTTTCTCGTCCGTTTTTCCCTCTATATATAATTATCGCCTAATTTATAGTAGTACTGCGAATGAATGATCAAATGTTAATTTTATGTCGGACATATAACATTTAGGCCCCCTAGGCTATAGTATAATTGATTTGTGACACATCATCGCATCTTGTGCTTTAATGTGTAGCCGATTATAGCGTTGTATGGTTTGGAGGCACTCAGAATTTCGCAGGGATGCAGCACGATGCAAAACGACAAAATGCCTACACTCTTGCAATCCCCGACACTGTACAATTCATCTCCTATCTCTTCATCAAGAGCCTGGCAGCCAGTACTATTTCAACACACTTGGCGGCTCTTTCCACCATCAACAAACTTTTTATCATGGCCCCGACATAATGGGCTCTCTTCTAGTCAAAAATATGTTAGCCGCAGCCCACAAAACGAGAAGTTCGGTAGACAGCGTCTGCCAATTCAGTTGGATCTACTGTGTATACTCGTGAACTCAACGACCCATGTTGCCTCTTCTAAATACATACAATTATTTCTGCGAGCAATGTACTTACTTGCTTTCGTGCCTTTCTCGGCATTGGCGAAATAGCAGCTCATAATTCTTCATTTGCTTCAATGCCCCTACAGCTCTCATACGTAGTTTTTCAACCCGCTCAAAAACCCACAAGCTGTTTCTTGAATCTGAGGAAAACAAAAAGCTCTGCCTCGAGCCAGTCCATCCAGCTCCGCACCATCTCCGACACATTACCAGCTTGCTGTCCTGTTACAGCGATGGTTGAATTTTTCGCACTGCGGCAGCCACCCTGGCATCTGTTTTACGCTTCTCTGCGGAAGTCCTGTTACAAAGCAAATATTCAGTGCGCACCTTGCGAACTCCATTGCATGGGCGGGTTTGGACCGTAATCGCTATAAATCATATAGCTTCAGAATAGGGGCTGCAACCACCGCCGCAGTGGCGTCGCCAGGATTTGAGTTCAGGTGTGGCACATAAAAATTTGCATAATATATGCAAATTTCATTAAATCATTTGCATATTCACGATTTAAACTGTTACGTCACAACTTGCGTGAGAGCAACATTAAAGCCACGTCTTGAAACGTTCAAGTTGCAAATTGCATAGCCTTATTGAATAAAATAGAAATTTCAAATTTATACGATATCATAGTCGAAGCTTCTTAAATCAATAGAATAAAAGTTAATTAACAGCTGCCAACAGTAGGCTACTGAAATGCTCAATAGGCCTATAGAAAACCGTTCAAGATAATGCTAACGCCAAAGTGTCAGTTTGACCCTACCCATCCAGTAGCGCTATAGGCCTACCTATTTTTTTTATCACATATTTATTTAGGCAGTATACTAAGGCAGTATACGCCATCGATATGTAGTATACCCTCCCCAGTACACTCCCCAGTAGGCCTACACCAATGGCAGTATTAGTTTATCCATCCACCCCTACGGAGTGGATGGATAAACGGGTTCTAAGAAATCCTTACCCATGCACGCATCCACCTTCAACTCTGGGGCCTAGATTGCGCGTGCAATAGGCCTGGTAGTTCAGTTGGCCTAATTAACTACCGTTACTACGCCTACTAACCACAATATTGCAGCCTGGCATATACAACTTGAAAAATTAATCATCCATGGTTCATACTTTCTAAATTTTAGACCTAATCCTCCAGTGAGCTGCTGAAGCAGCCAATGATGCCTTTCCGACAGATTCAACGAAAGGACACGGTCTGCATTCTCTGGTATGGCAGAACAACAGCCACTATATTATAATGTGGTCATGGAACTCCAGTCGGTGGTCAAAATGCGCCAGGTCCCGTCGGGTCTCAGACCCCCTACCTAAAAGATGGGACCCGGCGCCTCACATAAATTAGGACGTGGCATTTCAAATATGTCACCCGGCTTAAGGCTATAATGATAATGCTTACGCATCATAGTGATGATGTAACTTGCTTGAAGCAAAAATTTTTATACGATATAATTATTGGAGCCGATAGACCATATTTACGAAATACAAAGCAATAGTAGCGCATGCATAAGCAGTGATTAGTAGCATTATAACGGTGTACATAATACAGTGAAATTATGGGCGAGACTTTGTTTGACGCTGATTTTTGGGGGGAAAAATTGTCATGTCCAAATTTATCAAAATGGACCCCGTCACCGTCACCCCCTCTTCTTATTTCCCACGTTAACCACTGCATGGAAGGCTGAGCGTGGCTAAACAAATCTGGATGTTAAGCTTCATGCTGCTGGAAAAACATTCAGGCCACATGTCTGTGTATAGGTAACCGACTGTGAATTTGATACGAGCGTATGTTGCGATAAGTCTTAATTACCCCTTTCAGCGCGATGTCAAACGAAAGCGAGACGTCAAACGAAAGCGAGATGTCAAACGAAAGCGAGATGTCAAACGAAAGCGAGATGTCAAACGAAAGCGCGGGCAGTTGGATAATAGCCTGTACTGTCCATTTTTTGCACAAAATTTGTATTCGTATGTCACGTAATGATGTAGCAACAGTAGGCACACAGCGTGACACGCTGCATGTAAGATCATCAGCTTCAGATTAAATACTATATGATATTTAAACAGTTTATATGACATCAATCAATGGTCACTCGCCAAACCAAAAACTGAATAGGCTCTCAGACAAAAAATTACTGTTGAAATTTCAGGCGTGGCACACGCCACAGAGCCACATAGCTGGCGATGCCACTGCACCGCTGCACTGAGAGGGGTTCCGCACAACACCATCCAAATGCTAGGTAGATGGAAATCATACGCTTTTCTCAAATATATCCGTATACCGCAAAAAGTAGCTGTTAATTATCCAGCGAATAGCTGACGATACTTGCTGCTTGCTGCGTGCTTTTGTTAACTGTTCCAGAATGCGATCGAATTTGGAAGCAAGCGGAGCTTGTTCCGGACCTCAACCCTCTGCAGCGGCGCTGAAGAGTGGCGTCGTAGTTCTGATGCTGTTGAGACAGCGCAGCTAGCACGTGAAATGCTCAAAACACGACACTAACGGCTGATTGCTGGACTCCGATTTGTGTACGCGTGGAGTGCGGATTGGGTTTTGTGGTATGTGCTATAAAAGGGCGTCCATGAGAGTACGGTATCGCATATTCTCATTAGTTTATTTCGATCGCGGAGTCGGACCGCGCTTGATGCGGGCTCAGGTCAAGGTCAAGCAATTGGCTGTATGAGTGATAGTGCTATAGCAAATCCTTAGCACTTGTTAGTGTTTATTAAAATAAACATTAGCACATTAAAGACATTAACACATTAAATTAAACATTAACGCACTAAAACGCTAAATTTTAAACAGTTTTAAAACAAGTTTTAGGCATAAAATCATTCTGTTGCTAAACGTGGGTCGTACATGCGACGTAGAAGCCCTTGGATTACTGTCGGACGTCGATAACCTTTCAGAATCTTGCAGCGCACTGCGCAACTCAGTGGTTATTCCGCGTGTATCAACAATATAAAATCACAGTGAAGACGTCCCGAATACTCCTATCATAGTTTTGGCGAACGCCGCATTTTTTCGGCCCGGTAACTTTATTTATTTATTTTTTCTTACGGATCTTTGGCGCTTTCCCGGAGACTTGCCTCCTGACCTATAAGTCTAGAATAAAAGTCAAAACATTTTTCCTGTTAACGAAAATGTTTCCAGCAAGAAAATTTTATTGTAAACATTGTGGGGGTGTCCGGGGGGCCACCACGCGCAATTTTGCATGAAACGCGATAATTTTTTTACTATCAGTCCGATTTGCACGATTTTTGCATCAGATTATTCCACTTACTACTTACTAAAAAGCGCCCTATACATGTTTTAGCAAAATATTGATATATAAGATGGGCGAACGGTTTGTATAAAAGTTGAGGGAGCCAAAACCGATTGCGTTACAATAACTCAGCCACGACTGAACGGATTTTGACCATTTTTTCAGGAAACATGCGGACTAAGTCCGGATTATACAGGTTCGCTTGGATTTTGAAAAATATGAACGGTGCCCCCAGGAGCCTCCCCTCCAGTTTTTGAAAAATGGTAATTCACGTAATCGTGGGTAACAACCTTGAGCGCTACAATAATGAAACCAGGGACGAAATATATATGCCATTGGGAAAAGCATTTCTGGCTTAAAATGATTTTTTTTATGTTAAGCCTGGGGGGCATATCATGCACTTTGCAAGAATCGAGATAACTTTCTTTATCATCAGTCTGATTTTCAAGATTTTCCACTGTTGTGTGGCACTTGATCAGGGCTAAAAATCGCCCTAAATATGCTTAAACAAAATATTGATACATGAGATGGGCGATCGGTTTTTATAAAAATAGGGGGGCCAAAACCCTTGCGCCACAATAACTCAGCCGCCACTGAAACGGATTTTGAAAAAAAAATTAGGGAGCATGCGCACTAAGCCATGATTATATAGTTTCGCTTGGATTTGTATAAAATTAACTGTGCCCCCTAGAGCCCCCCCTAGATTTTTAATTTTTATTTTCTTTATCACAGAAAATGTGTTCTGTGTTTATGTTGTAGATGTTTGCCTAATCTTCCCAAAATGGGTAAATTCTGCAGTAAATTTTAAAACTCCTGTTTATCTACTCGTGGGGGCCTGCGCGCAAGCCGTTTACGCTGGCCTGCAAACGTATAGTCATTTCAAAAGACATCTTTAGTATTTAGGATGTCATGGGTTAATAATTAGAAAATTGGAAACAATTTGGCGTATTGCATATGTGTGTGATCTGTGTAATATCTAGAAACTTTCGCGGCTATTTATTCGACCTTTCGCGGAATTTTTGCGACAATATCCCTTTCATTTATGATTGAAGCCGAGCAAGTGAGTTCTTCAATACACGCGCTGGGAGTGTTGCTTGCTATCCAGGCTATTTGCCGACTGGACGTCTGTATATTCTACTTAGCCAATAACCAATCGTATTATTAATTGTTGAATGATGCTTCATTGTAAGAAATAAATTAAAGCACACCAGATTTTAGAAATGTGTCTCGCGTGATTTTATAACAATCTTTAATCACTTGTAAAAATGAAAAGAATAACTAATGTGCGAGAAAGTCTTATTTAAAACATGGAGGTGATTGAAGTAATGATTACGATATAAATGAATTAACATAATTGCACTAATTCAAGAAAGATAAGAGTTGCATGCGAAAGGATTAAATGGGGAAAAGAAGTCATTCAAAACATGGTATGCCCATTTGAAACTTTGAAAGTATTTAGTTTATCTTATAAATGTTTTAAATGTTAAGAAGATCATTATAGGCCTATTTAATTTTTTTTCTAAACGATTGGAAAAAATCGTATCATACTATTAACACACTGGCCACCGGGGGGGGGGTATAAAATAAACTGGTATAAAAGATAGTATTATAAAAATAAATTTTGTATGTAGCCTAAGAATTAATAGAAGAATGTATCTATTTAGGTTTTATATTCTTCTGCCTAAGAATGTTGCAAGCATGAAGTAGGCATCAACTTCTCAAATGTAGTAGTAGCAAAAGTAGCGTGACAGCTTGGCTGAAGTGTGTTTCGCAGTAAATTTTAACTGCTTATATCTTTTTCTCTGCTTAGTCAAATTTAACAAAAATTAGTGGAAGTACAAAATTTGGATCCAAGCTAGCTAGCGTGGTTAAATTGCATTGGCAATGCACAATGCACATTTCGTGCGCTAGTTATGGATAGAAAGAACTTTTACGTTGTGTGGTGATGTCTAAGCAGTAACCTCCCATATTTAGGCTACAGATGGATGCACTGCTGCCAATCCTCTTGCGTAACCTATACTAGACTGCAGGACTATGAGCTACTGTAGCATGCGCTGTGCCTGAGGCGCACTGTTAGTCAACAACGTGTAAGCGGCTGTAGCTGCATGCAGTTAGACCTACAGCGCGGCGCAGCTGGTCATAGCGAGCAGACATCTAGCCTCTAGACACCGGGGATTGACGCGCGGCGGCACGCGAGGACCGCATGGCTTGACTCGGCTCGGCTACATTCGACGGACATAGCGAAGCGGACGGGTCGTGGGATCCCGTCAAACCTTTTTCAAAAAATTGGGTCTGCGTTTAGAACTTTCTTTTAGCTAGCGCGTCAGTACGACCTTATCAATCCACGGGATAGGAGGTCTGCACCTTGTTGAGATCAGCAGGTCCTCCTGTCGTATGCACCTGACTGACGGGTTGAGAGACCGGCGACTTGTTGAGACCAGCAGGTCCCCCTGTCGTGTGGAGATCAGTTGATCACCACGACTGGCAAAGATAGCAACTAAAGCCAGTTCCTAAGCACAGGCTTTGCCTTGGGGGGGAGGGGAGATTTTTTTTCCAGTGACGTCCGGTTACTGAGTGGCCGGGAGTTCGATCGCGAAGCGTCCAAGTGGATTCTGCTCAACTTCTTCACCGTCACTGCTCGGTACATCTCCGTGTTTTCTATTACAGGTATAGGTAGCTATATATGGTGTTTTCTATTGCAGGCAGGTAGTTCACGCCTAAAGTGTCTGTTAGGCTAAATGAAAGTAGCCTAGGTATTGTTGACGATTTTTTTGAAGTAGGCCTAGGTCTCGACACATTCCGGGTTCAGTTATTTAACTAAACATACTAGTAGCTATAATACTTGTTATCTAACCCCATAGCTACATGTAGTTCATGTGAGGCGTGCGCATTGAACTTGCAAAACCATATTTTTGAGACTTGTTTTTTTGCAAACCGAAGTTCACGCCTGATTTGATGCGTTCGGCTACAGATTTGAGCGGGGGGCGGTCACCGAGCCAGCAGACTGAGCAAGTTAGTTCGTCGCACGCGCCCAAGTCAATTCTTCTCAACTTGTTCACCGTCATTGCTCCAGTGCTGTCTGCGTGCGGTCTGTTCAGTGTCGTAGGTTAATTAGCCTACTGAGTGTGTATAATGTAGGCCTGCATGTAGTAGACCTTGAATATTATTTGAAAATGCTTTCTTTGCTGTTCTTTGTGTTTGTTTCACTCCACAGCTTTGCAGGTTGAAGCCTAGCTAGGCCTACCGGAGCAAGCTTCAAGGAATCAGAAGAGTCGAGCTACAGTTGCAGGCTCCGACGTGTAGCCTGCATCTGTACATGCGTGTAGCTTGTATGATGTAGGGTCTGACCTACAGTCAGTCAGTCCAACTGTTTTTTCATTTATGTTGGTGACTTGTTTTGCGTGCGTTACACGTGCAGTGTAGCGTGCAGTGCAGCATGCGGCTGCAACATGTATTATACTTGTATGATAGAGTTGTGTATTGTTTGCGCTGCGTTTTGTCAAGTGATATTACTTGGGCCTAACGGCCTACCTATAATATAAATGTACTAGCTGGGGTACCCGGCGTTGCCCGGGTCAATTCGAAACTGTGGTGTGGAAAATACTTTGGTGCCCCTTTGGGGCCCCCCCAGGTGCCCCTTTGGGGCTCCCCCAGGTGCCCCTTTGGGGCCCCCCCAGGTGACCCTTTGGGGCACTGGGCCCCTTCGGGGCCCCATTAGGTGCCCCTTTGGGGCACTGGGCCCCTTCGGGGCCCCACCAGGTGCCACTTTGGGGCACTGGGCCCCTTCGGGGCCCCACCAGGTGCCCCTTTGGGGTTCTGGGCCCCTTCGGGGCCCAGTACCCCTTTGGGGCCTCACCAGGTGCCCCTTTGGGGCACTGGGCTCCTTTGGGGCCCCACCAGGTGCCCCTTTGGGGCACTGTGCCCCTTTGGGGCACTTTGCCCCTTTGGGGCACTGTGCCCCTTTGGGGCACTGTGCCCATTTGGAGCACTGTGCCCCTTTGGGGCCCCACCAGGTGCCCCTTTGGGGCACTGGCCCCCGAAGATCCGGTCCGGGGAGCCTTTGGCCCCTGTAGGGGGCTGCCGGGGGCTCCCAGAAGGAACCCCAAAATCTATAGAGGGACTCATGGCCAACGTTGAACCTACACCAGCATCGCGAAAAACTGGTGTGCAAAACACTTTGGTGCCCCTTTGGGTCCCCCACAGGTGCCCCTTTGGGGCACTGGGCCCCTTTGTGGCCCCACCAGGTGCCCCATTGGGGCACTGGGCCCCTTTGGGGCCCCTAGCTGGGGCTCCCGGCGTTGCCCGGGTCAAACTACCTGATTTAAACTA
>JAQIWG010008923.1:0-11039 GCA_034695025.1 Chamaedrilus cognettii | reverse complement strand
ATTTTATTTTGTAGTCCGAATTAGCCAATGAAAATATATGAAAGAATTGTATAGAATAATCTGATTTGTTATTTCGGACTACAAAATAAAATCGCGCTTCAAATCGAAGTCTAGCAACCGGCAGCAAGCTGTAGGAACTTAGCAAGACTTGTACAACATGCTATTCGAAACGTCGCAGTGCAGTAGATTCTTAGAAAATATCTTTGAAACAATCAATTTCGTTTACAAGAGCTTTTACCTATGTTTGCCTGTTATCTAGCGTGCAGTAAGCAACATGCTGGGAGCCTAGTAGCTAGCCCGTCGGCAGTTTGCACAAGAAAACTAGGCGACAGAAACAGGACGGTTTAGCCACTGCCGGTCGGGGAACAAAGAATTGACCTGCAGCCCAGAGCTCCCCGGGCGAGTCGTAAAAGGCGACTTAAGAGGTGGGAGCGGTTCTGTGCTTGGTGAAGCCGAGGCCGAGGCACAGAACAGGACTGTAATAGTCTTCTTTACTACGCACGGTCCTTAAACTCGCAGGGGAAGAAGAGCGTTCGTGAGAAATTTCGTAATTGCATAGGCCTGTTATAGGTTACACTGTAGCCCTAATATTGCTATAATCCTGCATCTGTGCCAGCGGGGTCTTTTAAAACTTTTACTCGAGTTCTACAAAATGCTACTGCAGTGCAGCCATGCCTCTGATGCCATAATGCGCAGCCTTAATACCTTAATACTTAATACCTTATGCAGTCGATGCAGTGAGTAAGTGGGCCTATTTCACCTTGAAGTTGTGTGGGCCTACATGTACTTGCAATAATAAAGGCTGCAAAATACTATAGGCCTACAACAAGACTAGTGGCCAATAAACAACAGCAATAAACCAAATAGTGGGGCTATAGACGTAATTCAACAAATCAGTCAGGGCATGAAAGTTAAAAATACAGGGATAGCCAATTAATAATTGAGCTATTTCCTAATTTGAACCCCCTGTAGACAATAGTGTAAAGAGAATAGGTCTGCAGCTCCGAGCTTCCCTGGCGAGTCGTAAATTGCGACTAACGAGGGGGGAGCGGTTTGTACTGGAATTATACTCTTTACTTGTAGCCTACACCCGGTCCCTAAACTTTCAAAACCAACCAAATTTAAATCTTTCTAATGACCTGGGGCCTCATTTACGTACATTTCTTAAGACTTTCTGAAATCTTATCCTAACTGAAATTTAAAACAAATAAAATGCAATTGCCGACCGCCGTGACGTCATCATTCGGTTTGCGCGCGACGGTGCGGAGTTTCCAATAAAAAAAGATAAGATTTGCCAAAGATTCTCTTAAGACAATCTTACGACTAAGATTGTCATAAGATATCTACGTGAATGAGCCCCCGGGTCTAAGAGTTAAATTTGTATCATTGTTGATGAATAACGAATGAGAGAATGTAGGCCTAATTATATTTTGAAGGACAATACGTACATGTAGGCTATCGTCAAATTTCTTTAAATTATCCCTACATGTAGTTTTGGTTTTGCATGATTAACCTGCTATTATTGAACGAAAGCATTTATCTACTCTAGGCCTGGGCCTATTTATTTAGGGTCCAGAGACCTAGTTTTAAGTCCCGGCGCCGCACCTATATGTATACGAAATCATGCGCTAGAGGCCCTTCCGCAAGGCTGTTCATACACGCAAGTATCGTTAGCCGCTAGCCCTGTGCCAGATAGTTTTATATTTGGTTGGCGTCAGGATGGTCATCCGGCCGTAAAAACCGAGTCTCGGATAAACATGGACATTAACATAATTTTTCATTAACATTAACATAATTTAACATGATTAACATAATCTTTCTTCCGTTGTATCTTTATTTTATCTTTGGAAAGGTGAAGAGGGAAGAAAACATGGAAGGTGGCGGCAGAGCCATATTAAGGAGCGACGCATGAGTAGAGAGATGGCAAAGAATCGAGAGTTGTGGGAATCATGGTTTCATCAAGAGTCATGGTCTCATCGTGGGAAACGTCCAACCTGTGCTAGCACGGAAAGTGGGCGTAAAATGTAATGTTGATGATTTTAATGAAATAATCGTCATTGCGTAACATTATTGTTGTGAATACTCGAACACAGATGCCTACACCCACCTCCTCCCCGGTCTGGGAGGGCCCGATCAAGTCCTCGATCGCCAAGCTCGCCCGCACGCTTCAGATGACCCCACAGGAAGTGGAAAAAAACCTGTCCCGGAAGCTCGTCGATCTGGGCGTGGACTCCCTGAGGATCACCATCCTCCAGGGCAGCCTCTTGCCCGCGCCCACGCTGCTCGAGCTGTACAACGCCACGCTGCTGTCGGTGCTGGAGTTGGCGCAGAAGAACGTCGTGTCGGCCGACATCTTTATCCAAGAGTCGACATCGAAACAGGCAGGGCATCTTTTTGTGTGCATGAACACGCATAATGTGTAATAGGAATTTAAAATGTGCAGTCGGAAATCGGAATATGAAAATGTGCAGTAGAAAGTTTGACGATTCTTTCGACAGGGATAAATTTGCGACAAAAGAGCTAGAGGTCTAGAGAGCTCCCCCATCTATAATTAACTAGGGGTGTTCGAATGCGAACTAGGAGAATTGCAAAATAGCAATGCGAACTAGGGGGGTTGGAAAGGGGTTCAACCCCCCCAGGGGATTCCAACGCGAACTAGGGGGGTTTCATATGCGAGCTAGGGGGGGTTCAACCCCCCCTTTTTACGGCCCCAACCCCCTCTGGCAAATCTAACCCCGCGTTTCCACCGCGCACTAGAATGGGGAAATTTTGCATGCGGTTCGCCTGCATTTGAAACTCGTGAAATCTTAAATGTAACCCCTCGACGCTAGCAATAGCGCGCGAGTTAACATTTGCCAATGTTAGTACATGTACTTGAAGAAAGGATCGCCGGAATTTGTACAATAGAAATAAAGAGAATATGAAGTCTGATTCTCAGCGGAAAATGTTGGTTTTGTGCGGATTTTTTTTATGTTAGCCCTCCACCGCCCACGATCTTGAGTTCTGCCCGGGATAGAAAAAGTTTCCGTCGACGCAAAGTTTCCGTGTCAGCACTATCTCCCCCACCGCCCGCCCCCGGTATAGTCAGCTCCACACAAAAACGAGAACAAAAATTGTTGTCCGCCAGCGCCCGTACAGTAGGATATTTCATACCAGTGTCTAAAATGTCAATTTGTGACATTTTCGTGAACTATGCCTTAGGAACAGGAGGTGGTGATATTTTCTTAAAATATGCAACCCCCGCAGGCCGGGGAACAAAAAATTGGCCTGCAGCCCAAAGCTCCCCGGGCTTGTCGTAAAAGGCGACTAAAGAAAAGGGGGAGCGGTTCTTTGCGGGCTCTCTGGCGCAGAACCGGACTGTATATGGCCCTTGTGTGCTACACACTGTCACTAAACTACAAAAAACCAAAAAACTTAAAATATGCCTTGGAGACTACGCAGGAGTAACATTTTCTTGCAATCTACCCTGCACACAGGTGGTGTCGAGGCCAGCTGCTGCAGCAGAGCGGCTGCGGCGCCCAGCGGCCGACAACTCGGGGCCCTTCAAGCTGATGGAGATGCAGGAGTCATACTTCATCGGGCGCTACGAGTCGGAGCGCTTCTGTCCGTGCCAGGTCTGCTTGTCCCACTTACTGAACGATGGCTACTGGCCTAGTGTCTACTGAACAGAATATTATGACCTAGGCGTGCTTGCAGCCTTGCAGTCTTATTGAGCAAGGATATATTATGCTTAACCAGACTAGAAACTACTGTAAGGGCTGATTTCTCCAACATGGATTTAATGGTGGCCCAGGATTTAGCCTATGCAAAAAGGTGGGTTAAATCCTGAACCACCGTTAAATCCATGTTGGAGAAACCAGACCTAAGGCATGAACTGCGTATTATTTGGATGGTTTTGCCTACCAGAAATTTGGCTGCACCTAATTTTCACGTTTTTCAGGACTGCTCATTACATCTAGCTTGTGTAGATTTAGGTTATTTTTCAATTTGTAAAAGGAGTTTTAGCGATTTGAAAAATTAGCCAAAATGATATGCGCATGAAAATTTCATGTTTTACATTATATAGATAAATTAGGTGCAACTTAAAATTATGTTGATACGTGCAGTTTAGTAATTATTACTACGGATCGCTGGGATCTGTTTTTGGGCTAATCTCTGAATTGTTAGCATGAATAGATTTAGTAGTCTGAGAGATACGTCCATTTGTTTAAATACTTTTTACTTAGATATTAACTTGTACATATTGGTATATAATTTACGCCAACTAGGCGTAATTGAATCAGAAAATTAAATAGTTATTAGTTTTTTAATTCGATACAGTTGACTGCTGCTTACAATTAACTACTGTATCTTACAATTAATATGTGGGTATTCTTATCAATGTGTTGTGTGACGTGTGTCAATAACAAAGACATTCATCAGTGTGACGTTGTGATCACCTTGTGATCACGCCTTGCATTGACTTGCATGTAAATAGGGGCCTACATATTCAAATGCGCTCGAAATAACTTACGAAAGCGAACTTGCATTCAGGTCTACAACGAGTTTGACTTCGCCTCCCTTGATCTCGCGATCCTAGAGCGCGCACTGCGTCACGTCGTCACCGTTCACCCCATGCTGCGTGCGCGCGTGGTCGGCGACCAGCAGCAGCGCGTCCGCGACGTCACGGACATGGAGGCTTACCTCAACATACGCGTCGCGCCGGTTAGGCTGAAAATAAATGGATTTAAATTGGATCACCCGCGAGGAAATACTACCCTCGATAAATGTCGTATAATAATAGTGAAAGAAAGTTCTATGCAAAATTGTAAATGATAGGTCTTGGAACTTAATGACATTGTTCAAAATAAAGTGTTATCTTTCTAGGACAGTTCTTTGTCCAAACGTTAGTTGTAACAGAGGGTTAATTTTACATACTATTTCGCGGGCATTTTGAACGAATTTATGACATTTAAATAAATATGTCGTCAATTTGCGGTCAAATCAGTCGCGTCATGCAAATCATGCAAATCATGCAACCATGTAAATCATGCAGATTCTCTGTGATATTCACATTCCATTCACAGGAATACAGGACTTGCTCAGCAATTAAAAGTTGTTTTTAATCTTAATCCGATGCAGTAGTGAGACCTTTTGGAGTGCCATTTAGGAGATTTCATTACGCTCAAAAAGCATGCACAATCTTGCAGGTAATCACCATCATCATCATCATCATCGTCATCATCATGTAATCCTTTACGTGTTACGTTCACTTTTCCGTGCTAGCACAAGTTGAACGTTCCCCACGATCAATGAGACTCCCCCATAACTCCCGATTGGGGTATTAATCTTTACTAGAAAGATATGCATCATTCTCTGCCTAGGTGGAGAGCGACCTTAGCGCACGGCGTCGCGAGTGTTCCGAGGCCTTCAAGCTCGACCCAAACTGTCACTGGAAGATCGAAGCGACTGCGCTGCCGGGTGGAGGGACACGCTTGCACGTCCTGCTCGACATGCTCTTCCTCGACGCTTCCAGCTCCTTCCTCGTCTGTAGGGAGGTCGTGACGGCGTACAATGCGCTGAGGAGCGGAGTACCGGTGGGGGGATACGCTGCGAGTCTGACGTTCCCGGAGTACTGCGCCGCCTCGCAGGGGAGTAGCGAGAGCGAGACGTCGAGGGGGTATTGGGCGGAGAGGATCGACAACATGCCCGGACCTCCGCAGTTACCCAGGTAGGCGTGGTTCGCACTACCAACTAGGCTACTGCGCTAGTTAGAAACGGTCAAATATTTAACTTGTTTCATGTAACATTTACATAATATATAATATGTTACAGGGAATCTGTATTGTCAGGGAATGAATACAGTCCCTAGAGAATATACACATTCCCTGAAATTAATTTCGGGGAAAGTGTACATGTCACATTCCCTATATGTATGTGCATGTATGTATTATACAGATGTACACCGTGTCCGGATGAAATGAGAACATTTTAAACTTGTCATAACTCGGTCAAAAGTTATCAGAGTGATCTGAAATTTTATAAACAACAACTGTGGCCATATCTAGACCAACCTAAAAATTTGTAGGGAAATGCGAGTAATTGTGACAAAATTATGGCTGTTTTTAAAAAAGTACCGAAATAAAAGTTTCCACATTAGTTGTTACATATTGCCCATAAAGTCCAGTGACGATCAAGCAGTCCATAAATTCAGTCACAACTGATGTTCAAAGTGTCCTCCTTGGTTGCATCAACGTTGCAACAGACTTGGTTATATCCGCTAGACCCTCAGATGTGGAGTGTAGAGTCGACATCTCTACTGGAGGAGCGCCTTTATCATACTGGCGTTCGTGATGTTCATCACACGACGACTCGTATGCTTGAATAGTGGTAACTGCTTGATCACAAAATCATGGATCAAGCAATCAAACAGTAGCGTCCCCATCTTCTGTCATGTGTACGCGAACAAGGCGAACGCTATGAACGTCAGCTGGGACTGAATTTCTGGACTGCTTGTTTGTAATGCGATATTAGGCACAGAATACGTAGCGACTAATGTTAGAAACTTTTTCTTTGGCGCTTTTTTTAAAACAGCAATAATTTTGTCAAAATTACTTGCATTTCTCAAAAAATGTCCAGGTTGGTGTAGATATGGCTGCAGTTGTTCTGTGTAACATTTCAGACGAATCTGATAACTTTTGACCGAGTTACGGCAAGTTTAAAGTGGTATCATTTTCATCCGGACAGGGTGTATATTGTGTATATTTAGTGTATATATTGTGTACATATAGCGTATACTGGAAAATGTGTATATTTCCTAGGGAATGTATGCATTTCCTGATTATACAGATTCCCTGTTACATATACATAAATTAATGTGACCTGAGTGAATTTTGATGAATGCGTATTTTAGAACTTGTTAAATGGCAGAACTTCAGAAGTTTTATATGATACTATTAATACACTGAAAAATGATGCGTAGTAAAAACATTTGTGTGTGGAGCTTATTCAGGGCAAGTGGCTTTTTGCTGAAACTTGCATGCTATATTTGGAACTTTAAGCATGAAAATATAAACAGAGGATAACTGGATGACAGATAACCTATGACTGCGATATATTTGTGAATTAGTCTCAGGAGACAGAGTTTATTAAATGCAAGCACACACGAAATATACAAAAAATTATACCGCTGGTCCACTTTTAACCCATGTAAATTATAAACGGAACAAGAAGTCCGATACGATTGGTTAAAAATCACACGCAATTTACTATAAATCACAGTGAGCATCGATAAGTAATAAATCAACAAGAGCCAGCTGCAGTGCACATATTTCACGCATTGCATTGGATACATTTCAAGCATTAAGCATACATGTGGGTCAATAATCTGGACCTTCGAAGCTACTGGTAGGCCCCTATGACTTACTTACTAGCCACTATGACGTTGCCAATAGCAACCATAGCGACAACAATCGTGGATGAACGCAAGGCGCCGCCGCGATTGCAAATCGCGTCTGTTGGACACAACTGCACGCCGCACGTCACAACGTCACGCAGAGCGCGCCGTCCATGTATCATATATGCCTATGTCGCCCGTCATGAATGCTTGAATGCATAATGTACGAATGCATTTCACTATGTGAAATGCATTCATTCACTATGTATAATCATGAATCCATGAATGTGTGTATGTCGCCCGTCATGAATGCTTGAACTCACACGGCGTGTAATCAGCCTGTGATTTAAACGGGTCTTGTATAGGAGTGATTTAAACGGGTCTTGTGTAGGAGTGATTTAAACGGGTCTTGTGTAGGAGTGATTTAAACGGGTCTTGTATAGGAGTGATTTAAACGGGTCTTGTATAGGAGTGATTTAAACGGGTCTTGTATAGGAGTGATTTAAACGGGTCTTGTATAGGAGTGATTTAAACAGGTCTTGTATAGGAGTGATTTAAACAGGTCTTGTATAGGAGTGATTTAAACAGGTCTTATGCAGGAGTGATTTAAACAGGTCTTATATAGGAGTGATTTTTTCATGCAATATTTAAATTAGTCGTTTGTTCTTAATATAAACTTTATTTTCCTTCTCTGCCTGCTAGACGTAGAATATGCCTCTATTTTACATTTTTTCAAAACAATCTATTAAATTTGAAACTTGCCTATCGCTAGCTTATTTTATATCAATAAAAAACTATTCATCCGTGACAGGGCCAAGGTGGGTAACTTGGACGAGATGGAGCCCTTCAAGCGTGTCACCCTCAGTCTGGGCGCGGAGGCGTGGCTATCTCTCAAGGGGCGTGCCGCCGAGCTGCAGGTCACGCCCACTGCGCTGCTATTGGGCGCCTTCTACGAGGTCCTGCGGTCGTACTCGGACGAATCCGACTTCACCCTCACTATCACCATCTCCGACAGACAGGTCTCTGCAGCAGAGGGCTTCTTTCTTTTTCTTTGTTGTTTTATTTTGCTATTAGTGAGGCGCTGTGGTATAGTGGTACGGTGTTGGATAAAGAGTCCAGGGGACCTGGGTTCGAGTTGCGGCGCCATCCACTATGAAATCATACGTTACAGGCCCTTCAGCAAGGCTGTTAAACACCCAAGCGTCGCTAGCTGATAATCGTGGTCTAGGCTAATTTGTTATTCTGGTTGGCGACAGGAAGGGCATTTGGCCGTAGAAATCCGGATCCAATATAAGCAAAGCCTATAATATGCGTTGACATGGACACGGCGTTACAGGTCTGCCTGTAACGCATTAGAACGGACGTCAAAAAACATGATTATTATTATTATCATGATTGTTGCCTCTCAAAAAAGTTACCATACTGCTCAATTGAATACTTGAATAGTTTACATTGGATGCGCTAGTTTCAAGAACTTTGTTGAGTTGTTTAAATATGAGACACGGTGTACATGTATATCGCAATCACTGTAATTTCTCCCAGCAGTAGCATTATCTAACAGCGCTGGATCGTGCTGCCAGGTGGGTGGGATGAACTTTGCTGACGTCGTGGGTGACTTCACGAACGTCCTGCTCTGCAGTCTGACGGACGAAGGGGGCCGGGGAGACTTCCCTGCCCTGCTGCGGCGCATCCACGCGGACCTGGCGCAGGGCCTGCAGCACAAGGACATGGGCGGACTCAAGGTATGGGAGTATCAAAAGGCCTATATCAAAGGCCTTTTGAGATTTTGTCTGCAAAGTATTTTCTATTCTGGTCGCTGGTCAGCAATGGCTCAAAGTATCAGAGCTCTGTTAAAGGCTCTTAATTTGAGGTTTTGTCTACAAAGCATTTTCTATTTATTCTGGTCACTGGTTAGCAGTATTGAATCCCGCTTTCCAAAAGCGGCGAAGCTCAAACCCCTAGCTGGCGTAGCCACCGAAGGACTGTGTTGCGTTTCGGTCAAAACTTCAAACCCGGGGAGGGGAGTGTGGGATGCCAATGGACTTAATTGAGGCCATTCTTAACATTGCTTCATCACTTTTGAGTATATTCTTAACAGTGCTTTTCAATTTCTGAGGCCATACTTAGCAGTGCTCGTGTATTTTTGCACCAATGGAGGACCAAAGAATTTTAAAGAGTCATGGAGGAGGTTAACTTAGCAGAACAGGGGGGGATTTGGGGGGGGGGCAGGTTTGAAGGTGGCCAGGTTTGAAGGTGGCCTTGAAGGAGCATGGCTTAGATGTAACTGAGGGGGCTTGAAAGCCAAAACAGGGAGGCTTTGCCCCCCCCCAAGCCCCCCCCCCTAAAACTGTCACTGCTGGATAGAGATTTTATGATAGACGTTTTCCAATGTGTCTGCCTGGCACATATTTTTTATGATGGTTTTTGCTTGTTGTTGCATGTAGATTACAGGGACATAGGTGGACTCAAGGTAGGGCGCTTTATCAAAGGTTTCTGAGATATTTGTCTGCAAAGTATTTCCTATTCTGTCACCGATGAGAGCCGATACTATGAAAGATGTTTTATAATAATGGCTGCCTGCATTTTTGAATTGAATTGAATGAATTTGAATTTTTGAATCACCAAAACTTGGCGACCCTATGCGCAGGTGATGCGCTTGCTGCGCGAGAAGCGTGGCGACCCAAACTTCATCCTCCCAGTCGTCTTCACGTCCCTGCTCGGTCTGGACGCGACCGCCCACCGCGTGGGAGACAGCGTGCCCACCATGGCCTACCAGCAGACACAGACACCTCAGGTATTCAACATCCACATGTACAGTGATGAAAATAATTTACGTCCACATTCAAAATTCAGAACTAATTCTTTGCAAATGAGGTCCTCGTATCAACTGATCGCACATTCAATGCTGAGTTAGGTCTCTATTTCTGCTCCATCGTTTGAAACTCGCTGTTTTACACATAGGCTGAGTTAAGTTTAGCAGACAAAACTCTTACGCTAAAAATTAATAGCTAGACGCAATTTGTACGCCGGATTTGAAACAGGCAGGCGCAGCTTTAGGCATGAAGTAGAATATGGTGACGTAGTCCTACCCGGTTTTTAAGGGCCGAGCAGTTGCACTACACCTGATTTAGAAAAAAAGGTGTGCTTTATTCGGAATAAACTGAACTTTGTAAAACGGTTATCGATCTGTTGTCTATATTGATGCGAATGACGGGCTCTAAAAAAAGTTTAATTTTGAGGTCTGAATATGAAGTCACTGTATTATACAAGGCTAAATATTGTGGCATTCAAGCAGTGGTTTCAAAATGTTGGGGGAGTTGGTACTAGACAACCATAAAATAAATAATTTTCATAAATTTTGACTTTCTACAGATCCACATATTGACACTTGTCCATATCAATGAGACCTTCGGACACCAAAACGAACTTTAAATTCACTACTAAATCACAGGGCATATCTCTGTGTACAGTTGAAGACTATTTATGCTGTTATCTCAGATTTGGGGCCATTGCATAATTACGTAACGCCGGACGGTGGGTGGGTGGGGTCCTTGAAAACGTTACGAAACGTTACGTGGGTAGGTGGATGGGAGTCGGCTGACGTTACGTAACGCTGTACCAACAGTAAAGAGTTTCAGCTAGGCCAGTATACCTGCGCGCCCGT
>JAQIWG010008922.1:0-10000 GCA_034695025.1 Chamaedrilus cognettii | reverse complement strand
TTATCTGCAGCAGATACACACAGATAATTATCTACAGCAGACACACGCAAAAAATTATCTGCGGCGGACACATGCGGATAATTATCTGCAGCTGACACACACGCATATCTGTCATTTTTTGGCACGTCTGTATATTAGATGTATTCATGTGTTTGAGTATAAGTATTAATTAACTGCTGTGGTTATGACTGTTGCTGCCATTGGACTGTGTGCAGCGCTTGTCCTTATGATGACTTCGGTGCTGTAGCGACGCAGTAAAAGTTGTTCAAATTTTTCCATTAGTATTAATATATCTGCAGCAGACAAAATTCTGCGTCAGAATCGAGCAAAATACCAGGACCCACAGAGAATCCACAAACACTGGAAGGGCTGAGAGAGGCGATCTGACCATCAATCAGGAATTAACATCAACGCACCGAATGCAACGATACATTAGAACTTAGATAAATTACCGAATACGCGTCGAGCAAAAACAGCACGCCCAGAAGAACTGAACAAAAAATATTTTAAAATCCAAATTTGACCGTTTTGAGTACGGAGGCGTACCGAAGTGAGTTGGTGGGGAGGTCCCCCTTGGTAAGGACGAGGGAGTTGGGGGGAAGGCGGTCGAGGATGTTTGATGCAAACCGGCGAACTACCAGATTGGAACTCTGGTCACACTGTGAGTAGTTCTTCTGCTCGACAGAAAACAAAAACTACTATATTTGTAGTCTGGTCACAATGCGAGTAATTTTGCTGAATAGAGCCATGCTCATTATACTGGTGAGTTCACATGGCAAAAAAACATTTAAATACATGGCTTCAAAATAGAGCTACGCCAGACAGACTCATCGAGGTCTTGGAGTTGGAGTGGATGCTTTGCTAAGCAAAGTCGCAAAGTCGCAGTTGCAAAGTCGCAGTCACAAAGTTGCAAAGTCGGAATGTGCATTTTAGCTAAAATATCCAACTAGGGGTTAACGGTGTAAATCAACACACATTTTTCATACAAAGCGATTACAAAATTTATACCTCAATTTTCTCAATTAAAATCTGTACAACTCTAAAGCTATATCATTTGTGGATGCCAAATGTATCCGCTACAACCTATACAAAGTGGAAGGCATTCTAAAACGACACAAACAAAAAGAACAAGTGATAAGATACGAGCTGAAGCGCGATGCAGATCCCAGCGGCCATCATGGTGAAGACTGACGAGAGCGAGACCTTTGCCGGACCAAACAACTTCTCCGTCACCATTCTGGGTCAACATGCAACCGGGTCAACTAACTGGGTCAACTAACTTGATCAACTAACTTGGTCAACTAACTGGGTCAACTAACTTGGTCAACTAACTGGGTCAACTAACAGAGCTATTTAACAAGGGCCGCTAGCCCGGTCAGGCAAGATGGCAAGGCTTCCACAATCTAACAGACTTAGTTAGCAGTCTCGTAACATGCTAGCACTCTCCTAACTAACAGTCCTAGTTAGCACTCTCTTAACGCAGCTCTCTAAAATATTCAAAATATGGCGACCGTATAATTATATATTCAAATGTATGTTCTTGCATATAATACAGGGCATACTGACAGCAGAGGGAAGCTGAACTCCGACTTAACCCTAACGCAAACCCACCCGCCTGCCAGCAGTGTGAAGGCTGAGGGTAGCCTAACCCTAGCTCTAATAAACAACTAATCCAAACCCCAACCCAAACCCACACACCTGACAGCCGTGTGACAGCCGAGAGCAGCCATGACAGCGACACAGATATCGCTCTGCATCCAGAACCTCTCCACCTATCACACGCAAGGAAACTAGGTCATCACTCTTCACATCAAAACTCTCCACCTATCACACACCAGTAAACTAGATCATTGCTCTGCATCATCAATTTCTTCACCAATCAGATGCAAGAAACTTTATATGACAGTATAATTTTAGAACAATATACAAATTATATCAAAGTATAACAAAAAGTGAAGAGAAAAAGCAAAATTAAATAAAGATACTGCGAAGGGTGTGTGAGTGGGTGTGAGGGTGAGACGCTGTGTGACGTACGACGCCCCTGAAGAGAGGGTTGTTGAGGTCAAGGTTGGCGCGCCAACAGAACAGCGCGGTGTAGAGCGAGGTCATGAGCGCAAACACCAGCGTGCACGAATACTTGCCCTGCGCACACCTGCGCACGAACCACACACCAATGTGCACAAATACTCATCCGCGCACAGAGAACCGTTATAAGACAATATGCATACGAGACTTGCTGTACAAGTTCCATAAACACAACCACCACTCTGCAGGTTACATAGCACCAAATTGCTAATAAAAGACTTCTCCACCGCTCATCATGATATCAATCGTTAAATTCTATAAAATTATTAAATGGAGAATATAAAATTCTTACGCGTAACATAAGTCTATATATATATAATAAAGAGCAGATAATCCTCCCAATTCTATCATCGAATGTCGTAAGTAAATGACGAGAGGCGCTGTGTATCGGACAGACACGCACCACGCGCAGGCAAGCACGCAGCCAATGAGAGCGAGCCACGGCGTCAGCTCACACATCGAGCGCTGCAAGTGGGTCATGTACACACCGACAGCTGCACTGAACCCCGACCCATCCTGGTCCTTGCCCTGCAGCCAATCAGAGGCACTGAGAGGCGGGGCTGACCCCTGACCGCTGCCGGTAGTTTCCCTAATGTCATACGATACGCGTATCAAAGATCCCAAATTAATTTGAGATAGTTTAGAACAAATTTCAGGAAGAAAAATATAGCAGACTTTCTAGAAATTATGAAATCATCCTTGGCAATTGTCAAATAAGGATTTGCAAATTGAATCATCTCTGCATTCTACTTCTACAGTCCTTCAAATAGGAATATATTTAGCGAAATAAAAATTGACATTTTATAAAAAACAATACAAAACCAAGCGAGAGCCAGCAGGCAGATTATAGTTTAGTGCCATCTTTAGAAGTCAGTTACAAATTTAGAAGTAGGGGGTACCGACTGACCAGGTCGAATGTGCCGTACTCCCTGCGCAAAAGGTGGGTGAGGAAGCCCCCCGGGGTGCGCTGGTCCCCCCAGGTCCAGCGCGCCACGTGGAGGTACGCGGAGAGGGGCAGGTAGAGGTAGGGAGAAAGACCGAGCAGGGCGCACAGCAGGGTCTTCAGCATGACGTGCACGCCCAGCAGCTGAACCAGACATAGAACATCTATCCATCATGTTTTATTTCTTGTACAATAATAAACCACCACCGATAGCTGCCTTATTAAAAATAATTAAGTCAAAGAATTAATTTATTCAATAAATTTTGATGCCAAGCCAAATATTTTATATATTTCGATGACAAATTTAATACAAATGATATTATATGAAGCAAAGAATAAAGCTTATCATTTTGCCTCAACAAAAAAATTATTTACGCTACTAATTTGTCAGTGTCAAAACTAAGAAGGTCACTGACCCGATTGCGCCAGAGCTTGCCATAGGCCCAGAGGGCGAGACAGGCGACGTAGACGACGATCGTGTGCTGATTGGTCAGAGCGAGACCGGACAGGAAAGCACCCATGTAGACTTTCTGCAATCACACGGAACAAACTCCTCGGCATCAAGCTGACGGGGTGACCTATTTGTAAGGTATACGCCGTATACGGTATATGGACCAGTCCAAGTTGATGGCGAGAGTGAGCAGGAGCAGGAAGTGAGTTACCTTAGTAATGAGGCCTGTGTCCTTGGTTGAGTCCAAATTGACGGCGAGGGTGAGCAGGAGGGTGATGAAGAGGTTGTTAAGGGAGAAGACCTCGGCTGAAGTGGACCAGGTCCAAGTGAGGCGGTTGAGACTGAAGAGACTGACAGCCAGTAGACTGCTGCCCGCACAGCGCGTTAGCCTGGGGGGCAGGGAAACAGTGCATACCTCTAATATGTTCAAATAACGAAAAATTTATTAAAAGCATAAGCTGCATTTGTTTAAAGTTACGATGTCAGTGCACCGAGGTGGAAATAAAGAACACAGTGCCAATAATTTGTTTCAACTGTTATAGAGTAACCCACTATGGCCAGTTAATGGCAGATTGGTCAATCGGCGAGTTGAAAGTGACCGTTATCAATTTCCTATGCCTAGCGTGACGTCACACAATCCGCCGATTGAGCAAACTTGAGGTTAACTCGCCATGGTGGATATAGGCTTTAGTCTGCTATGTGTCTCAGGGTGATTAACTCTTCAATTCTTATTTTCATCCACTCACTCAACCATCATTACGATAACTGTGTCACAAAGACTATGAACTCATTCAAGAGTCCAACACGCTCAGCCAATCATTAGAAGGACCCTCAGGGAGATCTCAGTGCTCAGTTCTCACCGCAGCACGGTCAGTTGGAGCAGACCTCCCGATGCAGCGCTGAACAGGGCGTTGAGGGCATTGACCCTCCACGCGGGGGACCCCAGGGGCAGCAGAACGAGCGCGGCCTTGGACAGGAGAGTGAGCAGGGGGTAGCCGGGGGGGTGCGCGACCTGCAGCAACACGGGGCATTAACATAAAGGCATAGAGGGTATTTAAGGCTTTCGGATGTTGATCAACCAATATACACGCATCCGCACATCTTTTGCTTCTTTTTTACATCTTTCATTACAGATCCGCAGTTCTACACTATATTTATATTGTAGCACCAGCCCTACGCTGATAATCCAAGACACCCACCAAGCGCTGAGTTTGATGTCAATTTAACTACAAATAGTGGTCAGTGGATATAATCATGTACTTGGCACAATGAGTCACAGTACACAGTGCGTAGGCAACAACTTGGTGATGTCATAGACATGGACGATAGAACGGAGACTGACCCCAAACTCACTGGCCGACACGATCAGCTCCCCTGCACACACACAGCACATTACTACACACACAGCACACGCATTACTACACGCACAGCACACACATTACTACACATACAGCACACACATTACTACACATACAGCACACACATTACTACACACACAGCACACACATTACTACACATACAGCACACACATTACTACAACAGAGCACACACATTACTACACATAGAGCACACACATTACTACACACAGCACACACATTACTATATACAGCGCTGCATACGGAACAAACGTATGCAGAATAAAACATGTAACATAGCGACCATGCAGAAATAGTGTGCGGATTATAATAGACAAGGATAAATGTGTTATACGCGCGCAGTCGCCCATCTCCTGGCACTATATAGCACACTAGCCCCGTTGAGCGCTACGTCTAAGCTGTCTGCACGCTTAGTCCACTCAAAGTATTATCTGCAGCAGTCGTGCACACACTGATAATCTAAGTCAAAGTATCTAAGTCAGTTTTGTGCAGCAGCTGATGCTGCACAAAACGCAGAGCTCGGTTCTGACTGGGAGTCGGACCTGAGTCTCCCCCCGCTACGGAGGGGTGGAGGGTGAGCAGGTAGAGCAGCAGCAGGGCGAGAGTCGTGGCCGAGCAGACCTTTACGTCCAGCGACCAATCAGCGTCGGGCCCCGCCCCCGCCGAGTCTGCTTGTGCTGCGGGCCTGCAAGCCGCGACATGCCACTCATTTAGGGAACGATCGCAGGATCTGCAATTGCAATCTTCACGCCTTAATGGGCGGGGGGAGGATATAAGCAAATAGGAAAAGAAGCGGTGCAGCAGCACGGAGCAAAACAACAGACAACTTCAACCTCAGAAATATTGCTTTAATCTAAATATGTTAATTACTTGCCTCTGCTTAGATTCTCCATCCCGTCTCGCGGAATCCCTCCCAGTGTCCCTCCAACCCCCGTCCCCCCGCCCCTCCTGCTGCTGCAGCCTCTGCTCGACCGAGTCCCTCGGCCTCCGACGCGTCGACGACATGCCCCGGATATGGGCAGTGTGGGGTAAAGGGGTGGAGGGGTAGGGTAGTGGGCGAGGTCAGGGTTTGGGTTGTTGGAGGCTGCAAGGGGGAACTGGATCACAGGGAACTGGAAGAGGGGTTTATTTATGTGTCTTTTCTTTATTTGATTTATTTATGTTTTAAATCATTTTATTTATTATTCAGCCGGCTTATCTGTTACGCCATTGGGAATAATTTTTAAATAATTAATTGTGACCTATAATATATCTTCGCTTGACCTTGTTTAAATAAATAATTATATTGCTTTAGCCAATTCTTTTAGTCAGTCTAGATGAGCCAAGGGGAATGAGGGAGAGTTGCACTCTCTAAAATGTTGGCAGATACTTTGAAAATCTCCTCCAAAAAAAATGCAAATTCCTTTTGTTGTTCATTTCCTCCTTATGTTTTTCTATGCCCTCCACCGCCAGTCAGCGGAACCAAAAGTTGCACACATAAAAAATCGCCTAAGGGCTGTAGATCTATCTCAAACACCGTAATACAAAAGAATAAAGTTGCAATTTATTTTCATGTTACAAAATAATGGCAACAAATATCATAGTTACATCTGCGCTGCTGCACTGCAATGAGAAAAAAAAAACTCTGCTCGTTGCATCAACATTGCAGAGCAAAAACAATAAATCACGAATCCAATAAGTCTTAATTAAAATCAAAACTGCACGCTGCAAGTCAAATTAGCGGAATGAAAGAACATTATGACTAAAATGGAAGACATTGGCATCATTGTGATTAAGCGACGAAAGCATAGTCATCACGTAGTATGAAAACAATGTCTGAATGGTTCAAGACAAGGTAAATTATTATTCTAGATTGTTCTGTCAATCACCGGAGTCGTGGGTTTAAACAAGATAGAACGTGCACACTGCGACACCAGCAGTTGCACACAATATTGCTACTAATTATTCTGTTGTTGTCCAAGCTTCTCTATCCGAAAACTTCATCACCCAGTCTAGTATGAATGGATCATGCTCCTTGGTCACAGCAATGTAATGAACAGTCTTAGTTCAAGCTTTAGCCTAGTGTTAGCACAAGCTCCTTGCTCAGAGCGTGCTGTCGTCTAGTCCAGTTTGTTTAGGGCTCTCTGCTACAGGCCGACATCAGTCCACTCTAGCGCATAGCGAGCTCCCTGCGCTCAAAGCAGTCGTCCGCTCTTGTGCGTAGTGAGTCCTCAGAGCTTGCGAGCGTCGATGCGCGCGATGTAGTTCTCCCTGAATGTCCCTATGTACAGGACCCCCTCCACATCCTCCACATCAGCGCTCATCCTCACCGTGCCCCCCTCCCGGTCCATGAGGGTGCGCACCACCTCCCCCTCAGCGCTCAGCTCCACCAGGATCGACCCCATAGGGTCGAAGTCCAGCAGCCACGTGAAGGGCAGCTGGGGAGCAACGCAGGACATGCAATTAGCGAATAGAAAACAGGAGAACAGGGTCAAGTTGTGCACCTTCTTCCACACAAATATGGTTCAAAAGCGTAACAAGCAGAGAATAACGGAGTTCAAAACAAAGAAACACTGCAAGCTCACAGAATAAAAAAATTGGCATCTGATAATTGTACCTCAAATCTAACCAGCTGAAATGAAATAGAAGACAAATATCAACTATCACTTTGACCTAATTACCCATTATTGACTTACTAGAAATAAATATTTACTTAGATTGATAATTACTTAAGAACATATTTAACATACTATAATAACTATTAAATCTGCAGGCAAATATAATTTGAGACTAAATAAACATCAAACTGAACGAAGTCTATTCTGCATAGCACCCTCTAGCAAGGCGTACCCAGGACAGTATCTTCCTCAGCCACGGTCTCGGGGCGAAAAAGTCGAAGCCGATGCCGCCCTTGCCGTGGAAGCGAGCCACCCCCCCGCCCGTCCAGTATCCTCCCCCATAGCTTGGCCTGATGTTGTCGGGCAGACAAGGCAGGTTGTCAGCAAATATCTCTGTCTGCCTGGCCTTGACCCCCTTGAGATGATATCTGTGACAGAGGGCAGCACACCCTCACAGCAAGCCTCACCTAATTGCACGTATTGCTGAAATTTGAGTAACGTATGAAAATTAAAAAACATAAGACATCTACAGCAAGTTATTGCAGCCAGTAAAGGCTTGCTGATTGGTTCCTGCTTATGACTCACTGCAGTTACCGAACGTTTACTGATTGATCACTCAGACCACAGACACTTGTACAATATATGTCTTTTAAAAAAACTTGCAAACAAAACTCTACAACATCACCCCCATAAATATTGATAACTGACTTGAGGATACGCGCGCGGAAAGTTTCGGCAACGAGCAGAAAGTCCTCGTAGCGCGACAGCTGGACACCGTTAGCAAAGGCAATCTTGTCGAGGAGCACCTCCGTCACATTGGTGTGAGGATTGTAGCGCAGCAGTCTGAACCACAACATCCGCAACCAAACTCAACCACAACATCAAATTTATATATTTGATACAAAAGATTTGTTGGACTTGGAGTAAGACTGTACGAACCATACACCGCATAGCCACACTCATACTATAACAAATAGCAATGTTTGTAAAGTAGCGCATAGGCCCATTTGTAGACGTTGTACAATGAACTGCGAAAACGTGATGGAACATTTTTGTCATACCACATTTTGTGCACACAACAATAATGGCAGCAGACAATTGCCTAGACCTCAGCAAACAATTAAAACTAGAGCAGCAGATTTTTATTCACACCACAGTGTACAGTGTCCGCAAATCTAAGAGCAAACCTGCCGGAGGGGCGCCCATCGAGCATGCCCTCCCCCAGGCGGTGCAGGAGGTACTGTGACGCATCAGAAAGGTAGATGAGCCCGTCCGAACCAATGTCAAGGTTGTTGAGGAAGGTCACGGCCTGACCCGCGACCTTCACCCCTGCCGGCAGCAGGACGTGCACATCCCCTGCACACGCATGCTTTTTTTGCCGCAGTGCTGGGTGAAATGCTTGCTATATAATCAGACAAGGCAGCATTGAGATGGTGCGCAATAAACCACACCGCTTCAGCACCATACATGCATTCTGGGATATGAACCAATAGCAGTACAATAAAAGTTTGAAGTCCAGGAATACGTTCACTAACAGTTGGTCTTTGATCGCTCAAACTAAACATCTGACCAGATCATCATTGGTCAGGTTTGCTTAAGCTGACCAATGGGCATAAAGTACCAAGCATAGGGCCTATGCAGCATAGAGTCATAGAGAGCTACCACAAAACAACTTAAAAGCAAGAAATAGAACAAACAACTCAAGAAGTATATCAAAAGATAAAATACAGCCATAGCTAATTACTTTACAGGTGATACAACAAGAGATAGGGGGAGAGGGGGCAGGACGGACCGGTGGCGACGTTGACCCTGTGCAGGCCGAGGTAGGCGTCACAGACAAGGAGGTAGCCGTCCGCATCAAACTTCATGCCCAGGGGGCGACCACACGTTGGACCATCCTCCAACGCGCCTGCACAGCACAGCATAATAAAAGTATATAAATAATAATCTTAAAGAAAATAAATAACTACAAATAACGAACAACAATAAGAGCCAATAACATGCATCAGTCCCAGTCCGGTGTTCAGTTTTGTTTCCTACTCTTGTTACGCCCTGGAAGAGTCTCTGCTGGACATCAGTCCTAAGGCCTGACTGTTAAGGCATCACTCGACCCCATCGTCACTCTGAGTTCCACGACGCATTGAAAAAGAAGAAGACTGACTTTCTGTACTACACACAACGATATTTGATGACATTCAATTGATCACGAGTAGTATAACCTAGCTAAGAATACAGAGCACAGAGGGCAAGAGAGAGCTGACAAGTACGACCAAGACTGCGTACCGCAGGGAGGATTGCCAAAGCGCGCGACAGTCGTAATCTCCCCCCCAGATATCCTCACCACTCGCCCATCAGCTGTGCCCGTGTAGATGTCACCTACAACCACACACCATCCCGTGTAGATCTCATCTACAACCACACACCATCCCGTGTAGATGTCGCCCACAACCACACACCATCCCGTGTAGATATCGCCCACAACCACACACCATCCCGTGTAGATATCGCCCACAACCACACACCATCCCGTGTAGATATCGCCCACAAC
>JAQIWG010008921.1:0-11040 GCA_034695025.1 Chamaedrilus cognettii | reverse complement strand
CGGTAGAGAGCGATATGAAGGAGCGAGGCATGAATAGAGAGATGGCAAAGAATCGAGAGCTGTGGGGGAGTCTCATCATGAGAAACGTCCAACCTGTGTTGACACGAAAAAGTGGACGTAAAACGTAAATGATGATGATGATGATGGGGTGGAAACGCATTGATTATTTGAATGAATGGAAAATCATGCAGAGGTAGTCTGAAAATTACTTGAAAAAAATTGACTGATGGGGATCTGAAAGCCAAGGGGCTGAGACTGCAGTAGATCGGATACGATAAACTGATCGGATAAACTTAAGGGCCACCCGGGTGTCACGACTGCAATAGGCTTAACCTTGCGTATGCGCTCAAATGCGGCCACAAAGTGCTAAATTGCGCAAGTGCAAATGTATCTGAGTGACAGAATGAATATGTCATGTCGTCCAGAGACCATTCATCAGTTGCTGTCGATGATACTAAATTTGACTTCATCTGATTTCTTATGTGCTAAATTATTAGCACCACAAGTTTCCTTAACGCTTCCTTCGAGGGCCTTCTCGTGCCACTGGCGATTGTTCTCGAGCGTATCGAGGATGTGCTGGCAGTCAGGCTGGACGAGATCTGCCCAGGTCTCCCACAGCGGGTGAACTATGTAGTCAATGAATCCTATCTGTAGCAAAAACAAAATTAATTCTTTAACCCCTAGTCGATATTTTAGCTAAAATGCAATACGCGACTTTGCAGTTTTGCGACTGCGACTTTGCGACTTCGCTTAGCAAAGCATCCACTCCAGCCTCCTGCTCGACACGCAGCGAGCCTCGACGAGCCTGTCTGGCATGGCGCTATTTTGAAGCCTTTTTCATCGTTTTTCTTCGCTATATTGCGGCAAAACTAATGAGGTTAATACCTCTTTGGTTAGCTTTGTTGCACAAACTAATAAATACTTGTAGCACAAAAAATGTTAAGCCTGGACGCAATGAGATGAGTCTGAGGAACCTGAAGAAACAGAATCTATCGCAGTTATGCAGATATCGCTAACTCTGCTTTGAGAAACCTCACTCATCCTCACCGTGTGCGCAGCAGCAAGAGATTCATCGCTCCACATAAGCTATCGTCTCGCAAAGATTAAGCCTCGCGGATCATCCGCTTAAAAATCTTTTTAGTTAAAAATCGTTTGCGAAATAACTTAGACCCATATAATAAACAAAAATAGAAACTCGGCGCGTGTTTACTTGTGTGTTGCCGACTGTGGAGACGTCCCTATCGCAGAGTGGACTGACTTCGAGTCCAAGGCGTTTCTCCTCATCGCCCTGTCGGAAGAACTCGTCCATGATGCAGGCCGTCCAGCGGTTGTAGAGGGCGAGGGGTTTTGTGGGGTTGCTTAAATCAGCACAGTGCACCAGGCTCTCTAGCACCTGAGATACGGACATAAAAAAAGACATAAAAATACTCATTAAAATCTGATGCTCAATCAAATTATTTTTATCACTGGTAGCCGAAACTTATTAACATTGAATAAATAAAGTAGCTACTTCCTAATTATCATATACTGTGTGAAGAAGAGTCATCCAAAACTAACACATGATATTCACTAACATTAAACTAATCTGTTTGATATTCAAATACATCAGCTACACCCCCGTTGTGAGTAATCTCAATTAAATCAGTATCCACAGAAAGGATTGATATAATCTGTATTAATATTCCCACTAACTGTTTTCTTTGGATTATGTTTGAAAAAATTTAAATAATTGATAATCAAGAATTTTGCAGCTCCAAAAGATCTTCAGTATGGCACATTTTTGAAGGAAAAACATTAATCAATGCTGTTTAACGTCGCGCACTGAACAGATGATGCAAACAATAACACCGCATCGGTGCAAATGTAATATGCTCTGAATGCAGTAATTTGCGCACCTGTATTCTGTCTTCGTATTGATTCGAGAGAGCCAGCCTGCTTCCAGCATTCAACCTATACATCTCCACCATCGTCTTCAGATGGGCAATGTGATCCATGTGCTTGCTCATGTCCGTTGCCAAAACCTCAAAACAAAGCATCATGTTTCTCATTACTTCTCATAGCTCGATATTTTTAAAATAATTTTGGTCAGGTATTTTCAAAGCAACAAGGGTACTATTTTGCACAACAATGAAGTACAAACAATAAATCAAAAATCTTGCCATAATTTGAAGCAAGAACTAAACCTAACTAAAAACATAATGGCATGTACTAATTCAATAAGAAATGTAGACGCTAATCTTCTATTAATTGAATAGCAAGTAATTTATTGAAACCATGCGCATATAACCTGTGCTAGCATGGATAGTTTGACAGGAAAAAACAGAAATGATGACGATGATGATGAACTAGCGTCCATTTTAAACACATTTCTGATACATTTCACATAATAAGTTCAACACGGCATCTGGCGATCTTTACAGCATCATCCACGAAATTCGTGCCACAAATCATTAAGTAAATTTTTTTATCTAACAGTACTTAATACGATATCAAGAAGATTCCTACCAAGCCAATGACGATGCGCCTGAGACTCTGTCGTTGTTTGGTGGAGAGGGCCTTAAGAATGTCGCAGTCTGCGCCCTGCAGCAGCTTGAAAGCGATGGCGAGATGGTGGTTCTCCAGCACAGACTCGTCGTTGTACATCAGAGCCAGCTCTGCATCTGTGACGTCACGCAGATCATACTGAGGTCAAATTGAGTGTGTATCATCGACTCTCAGTTTCTGGTGCACTAAACGACCATCCAGACGCTAGAAAGTTTTTGAAATAAATATTATAAAAACCTGATACTAGGCCATATACAATTAGAAGCGAAAAATCTGATATTAGGCCTAAGGCTACAATTAGCAGCGGACCGTTCTGGTCAACCGAGAATATTCATATAAATCGATGAAATACTTACATGCTTTACTCATAAACAATGTTAATAAATCAAGCAACAATGGAAAACTATTTAAAACATAACAATTTAAAGTATCAAGGCATCCACTGATCGCTAAGATAATAGCCTATAATACTCATCACCGCTTTTGACGTTCATTCTTATGCGTTACAGGCAAGCCTGCAACGCCGTGTTCATGTTAACACAGGTTAAACGTTTATATACATGCAGGAGCTTTAAATATGCGTTATTACGGCCGGATGCCCTTCCTGTCGCAAACTAGAATAATAAATTACCCTGGACGATGATTTTCAGCCAGCGACACGTGTGTGTTTAAAAACTTTGCCGAAGAACGCATGGTTGCATAGTTGTCATCCCCGGGACTCAAACCCAGGTCCTCTGGACTCAAAGTCACATGCCTTAACCACTAGACTACAGCTCCTCGCTGAAGTGTAGCTGATTATTCATTAATCAGACTCAAGTCAGTCGGCCTTAGCACTTGGCTGCTACAGAGATCTTGCTGTCAACGAAAACTGACCGATTTGGACATTAGAGACAAATGCAAATGTCAGGACTCAACGCACACTTCCGTATAGCTAACGCTATAAGGTTGAGTCCTGACATTTGCGTTTGTCTTCTACTACAGTAAAGCGGCCCAAAGCCATGAATATAAATACTGCATGATGAACCTAAAAGAAGAGTAAAAGTAGAAGACCAACTGCTGTTGATGAGAAACTGATTGGTGCATCCGGGGTGGTCGACGTCATGGACGGCTGCTCCAAACAGCGCTGCCAGAACTTCAAGATCGGAAAATACGTTCTGCAACAAATCATTATAAATCACTATCCAGCATAAATCTTTGACTTAACATAGTTCCATCCAATGATAACATTTAAATAAACCAAATTCAATTGCAGCAATGTAGCATATTAATTTTGGTAATTCATAATGCATTGAAATGTACATCAAGAAAAAAAAATGTATGACTCTCATTAGGCATGAAAATAATAATAGTTTAGTCCAAAAAGTTACATGACTATATATTTTATATACTTGATTTTATTTTGTATCAAACACAAATAACACATAAAAGTACAAATCATGCAAGATACAAAAAAGGCTAAAACCACAGGTCCATAAGGGATGTTGTATATGGAATCGATGTCATAGAAATCGGCACAGTGGCCAAGCGATAAAAGCATGTAAAACATGCACAGCTGCTGAGCAAGAAAATCAGATCTATCTTTGGCAATCAGTGGTAGTTTAGTCAATAAGCAACGCTAAGTCAAACAGCATTTAGATAGATTCAAATTAATTCAAATCAACATCAGCAATCAATTGAATAAATATAAATTAACATCAAGCTTCTCTTCTAAGGCAAGCGTATAAAATCCAACATATATTATGAAAACCAATGGATCCCAAAGAAGAGCTCAAAATCTAACATTACCAAACTCTGGTTGTTGAGTCCGATTTATGTAATGGCGCCGCTAGCTATCTACTATTAGGATTTTGAACTGTACACTATTTGTGTGATACAAAGATCTCTATATTTGCAATCAAGCCAATTTTTTGCATCGATACGCAATATAATCCTCCCTTATGAGAAATTTAATATGATAGAAATATGATTTTATGCGATGAGAGAAATAATTACTTGTAAAGCAGGGAGGTTGAGTAGAACGTGAGAAGATTGAGTGACGTCTGCGGCATGGAGACTGTTGTGATACGGATTGTCCCGTCGATAGTGGGCCTCCACTTGAGACAGGTAGTTCACCAGTTTGTATTCGGGTATTTTAAATGTCTTCAATAAGCCACGATTCTGTCAATTTGAAGCAACATAAAAAATGTCAATATAAAAAAAAATTATTTGTGTTTGATAAAATCTATTCAGCATTACTTGTCATTATTTTTAAAACTCATAGAAAATATTCAAGCTCTACCGCGAGGGATAGTAAAATGATTCTTGGAACAAACTGCACCTGATTTTAAAAGCAAATGCTATTAAAGAAAAAAATCATAAAAAATAACAAAATAACAAAATAAAATTACCAAATAATAAATAAATAAATAATTTAAAAATAAATAAAACAAATAATTAATAAAAATAATCGTTCTTTGACGTCTCTATTGTTACTGTTTATGTAAATTTTTTGTATACTCATGTTTTCACATGGGTACACAAAAAAATGCTCGAATCCCGGTGAGGACTTCTGACGCTGAGTTTTCATACCTGGATGTCCTTTCTGATGCCAATCAGAATAATAAGATATATCTGGCACGGTCGTTAACAGCTACATGCATACCTGTGTGTTTAACAGCCTTGCTGAAGGGCCTGTAACGCCATGGTTGCATAGTTGCAGGCGCGGGGACTTGAATCCGGGTCTCTGGATCACTCATCCCAACGCCTATCACATCACTACTACACCACCATACTCATCACCATAGCACATCACTATAAAATAAAAAGCGTATAACCAAACAAATAATATTTTAGAAAAATTAGTTACTCTCACCTTCAAAATTGTGAATGTTAAGGCTGTCAGAGGTCGATCGTTGGTCTCTGCTGATATTACAAACGGGTCCATGCCCCAGGTGCTTAATTGCTGCATATGCTGCGATACGATCCAGACAGAACTTTATTGCAATAATCAAGACAAACGTTCCAATTGCAAATAAAAAATAAAAACTATTAATCATTAGGAATGAAAATTGCAAACACGATATACAGCAATAAATCATGATAAGCCTGCGTCCATAATAATGTTGATACCGGTATATTATATCGCTTTCAATCAATAATTGTTAATCAATCGTGTGCAATATTTGTGTCCGACTGAGGAAAGTAGCAAAGGGGGGTTTATGGGGCTAAGGCCCTCCTCAAGGGTGACATTTTATAATTTGCCATACATTTTTGACAGAGAGGGGGGACTGGGCCCCGATGGGATAGAGCGCCGCTCTGTGGCTGACTGATTGGGTTGGTGGGAAGGCTGAAAGAGCTGAGGCTATTGTTCAGAAAATTCGCTTACCACCTCCCCCCTCCCCTCGGCCATGAAGCTTCTTAGAAAGGATCAGAGGTTTTCCAAAGCTACTAGCCCCTCAAAAGAAAATTCTCCCTGCACTCCTGGTCCAATTGTACACAGGATACAAAAGATAAATTTTAATCGCCGTTTAGTTCCTGAATGAATCTTTTCATTTCAACATTTGAAACATATTGGTCGTTGTTCAATCCCAAGATCACACGCTCGTACAAACCAAGGCAAGCTATATAATCATAAATACATAATAATAACAGAATCAAATTAATTGACAAAAATGTCAAAAATCAAAATTACACTGACCTGCGTCAAGCGCTCTTCATCCACTGACGTCACGCCGTACTTTGGAATCAAATGATTGCTGTCGAAGACGGGCGGCTGTTCAATCACTCCCGTTATGAGGGACATTGAGGATGCAAGCGAATGGTGCACAGTGCTGCCACCTTCAGGAGTGCTGTCGGCATTCTCCGACTGGTGAATGGATTGTCTCTGAGACACGTCGTCTGTACCGTGACCACTGTCATTATCTGCCAACAAACATACAATTTGTATAAATCATAAACTATTTGCATGCAGCCTATAGTTACATTTTTCGTTTGTAAACGCTATCTGACAAATCAATTAGCCCACTTTATTGATGTTCAAGTAGTTGAGAGAGAGAGCTTCTTAAAAATACAAAGTATTTAAATAAACAGGAGCGGATGTTTTTTATACTGTTTGCATCATCAAAATGCTTGCAAAATCAGTTATTAGAATGGATGCAGGCTAAACCAATTTAAATAGATTTTTTACTTAGACAAATACTGGTAATACGAAGACACAACATTACGCAGACACAGCAAACTGTACGTATAAATTTGATCGTTAAAATATTGTTTTATTAAACATAATTTCAAAATAATTCCAGCTTTGGTTGGAGCCTGCAATTGAAAAAGTGTAGCAAGCTCATTTACCATGCAAAGAGAGAGCTAAAGTTTCTGCATGTAAGTGCTAAATGCTTAAAATTTAAGCCATAACCAATGCGTGCGAAAGGGATCATAATCGCTCACTAATTGGCTAGGAAGTAGAAAACACGCTTTCTTTTCATTGACGCCAAAATTAATTAATTGACATTCTAATAATAAACAATAGTAGGCTGCTACCCAGGAACGTCCTTGTGATGTAGTCTGACATTCCCCTCCCATCCCTGCTGCTCTCGGCGAGCTGATTCAGCTCTCGGCTGAGCATTCGTTTGAACTGGTCACACAGCCAAACAGTGATACAGTCACAAGTCACACAAATCGTGACAATATTAAACAATTTCAAATACAGAGCGCAGCCATAAAACAGTATACCGTACCGAAGACGGCTAAGATACATACACCAGCAAGTCCGGTAACAAAGAATTAGCTTGCAGCCTAAAGCTCCCCGGGCGAGGGTCCTAAAAGACAAGACACAAAAGGCTACTAGAGAGGAGGGAACGGTTCTGTGGGGGCCCTTACGCTGAACCGGACTGCAATAGCCTTCGTTACTACACACTGTCCTTAAACTCCCAAACCGCTCCCCCCCTTCACCCCCTCCGGCTAAGATACAAATTTAATATGGTCTGTAGGCCAAGACCATTCTAACCCTTCAGTGTGATAACAATATTACAGAAATGGTAGCTTTTTAATCGATCAACTTGTTCCAACTTTCACATGCCGCTATGCATAAATACTTTGTCCTTGAACCTACTCCTGAAAGAAAACGATCGTAAATAATTAACACGCAAGTGATGAACAGATTATTTGTCCGCGATACAAATTTCATTTTTAATGCGACGTCGTGTAATATTGAATATCGCGAGCGCACAATGTGAAGAGCGTTGTATTAGACTGATGAGTACCAGCGTGGAGCAGGATAAGTGCCACTTACTTTGTGAGCAGCGAGATGGCCGAAGGACTTGTGATTTTGTATGCACTCCAGTTGATCCAAGCACCACTCCAACTCGTTGAACGTCTCTAGGATCATTTTGCTCTGTTGATCTTCTGTCGAACAAATAAGTGAAAGACAGAGGCAGGATTATAAGTTTAGAAGGCATAGTATATGCTTAAAACAGGGTTTTTTCAGAATTAAATCCAAATTTAATAGGGGTAAACGTAGAGCTACGCCTAAAAATGACTGAACCGCTACGCGTTAAAAATTTTTATATGCGGTGGCGCAGAGGTTTTCTGCGTAAGATTGTCAATGAAAGGAATTTTTGTCGATTTCTTGGTAAAGTTAATCTGGAAACGTTGTAGAAATTAAAATTAAATTTAGCCTAATCTACATGTACATGTGGTCCAGACTGGTCTCAACACATAATGCAAAATCGATTTTCGATCTAAGTGAGATTTTCTTACATTAAGTTCATCTAATCAAGGCCGCTTAGATGCAGTTGCAGCACACACTGTTCCTGAAGGGTTCAAATGCGTGCAGCCTTATTGACACGACCAGGCTCACATAACAGTGATAAAACTGAGCCTATTCCCACTGCACCTTATTCTTCTTATTACCATCCTCTATGAGAAGATCTCCAGATCTTATTGTCATCCTCTATCCTATATTACGAAAAACTGCGTTCAATATGCTATTCGGATAGTAAGCCAATATGTATGTATGTATACATGTCACGTCTGTATACTGCACTTGTAACGCACCAAATAGGGCCTATATGTCATCCAACGGAGATAGAAAAGAATATTATCTGCTTGAACCGTAGATTGTCATTACAATAGCTATTAGTTACACATACTAATTTGTTGGTACAGTATACGCATCGCAATGTCATGCAGACAATAGGCAAAATCTTTCAAGCAGTGTAATCCACAAAATTACAACTTTGCACAACACTGCAGTCAAATACACGCAAACACCTAATAACGACTGTTGTCAAATATAGTCTAGCGTTCAGCTCCGGTGCCCTTTGATTATGGCCTGTGGACTATCAGCCCCATCATCCAGTAATTTCAGCCGTCCAGCCATTCATTATTAATTCACTGTTTTGCGCATCGAACCACATTTCTGTTATCAACAGTTCTGTTGCAAACTGTAGCATTTACAGCAATAGCCCACGATGTTGCCGTCGTAATGTTGGGGTTTCAAACACTTCAGGATCAACTGGCGCAGTCATTTGTTAGTCTCGGAGGCATAAATCATATGAGATTAACAATAAGTCAGCCGCCGCGGTCTATTGCATTATTGATCGTGACACTGGTGACCAGTAGCCTGCCCAGTCCGCTTCTTAATCTAATCTTATATTTTTGCCAAACTGAACGGATAGCACACGAATTTACAAGAATTTACAAGAATTTACGTTATCCCACAAAATGTGGCAAATTCTTAGCGCGTTAAAATAACTTTGTCATTTATTGAATTAGGCGTTCTAACCTAGATTCTAGGCAAATACAAATTTGTAATGTCTACTTACATGCAAAAAAGAAAGAAAATTTAATATTGACCAGAACAATTAGGTTGCAATGTTGTACGCGGTGAATATCCTTGCAATCGTAGCTCTGGGGGCTCATTCACGTAGATATCTTATGACAATCTCAGTCGTAAGATTGTCTTAAGAGAATCTTTGACAAATCTTATCTTTTTTATTGGAAACTCCCTACGGTCGCGCGCAAACCGAATGATGACGTCACGGCGGTCGGCGATTGGATTTTATTTGTTTTAAATTTCAGTTAGGATAAGATTTCAGAAATCTTAAGAAATGTACGTAAATGAGGCCCCTGCTTTCTACAGTATTTGACTGATGCCTAAGCTGGTGAGTATCCTATTATCCACAGAAATCTAAAGCCTAGAATGCGCATGCATTAGCTGCACAATTCTGCAAAAAGAAGGACCTTTTAACCAAAAACGGAAGTTGATTTAAATTATGGGCAATCGTTGTTAATTATTGTGATTTGATATGAAAGGGTCATGACCCTGTCGATCAATTTTTGATGGTTGGTAATTGGTTTGGCTCTCGGGCCAAGCCCCGCCCCTGTTATCTCCATACGTGCTTCGATATACAGCCAGTAGTGACCCCCCTTGCTAGTATCTAACAAGTAATTATGTATTTTGTAAGCTTATGGGTATCCTGTTTTCAGTAAGAGTCAAAATGAAAGATCATATGATAATTAATACAATCTGCAATGAAAAATAGTAGTCAATATAAATCTACAATAGAAATAGTGCACAATAGTAATCACTCGAAATCTAAAAAAGAAATAGGGTACAAATAGTAATCGCAATAAACCTACAACACAACAGTGCACAACAGTAATCACTATTAATCTACAATGACAATAGTGTTGAATCGTCACGAAAATAAATCTAAAATTGAAATAGCGTACAATAGCAATCAATATTAATAAATCTACAATAGAAACAAAATAGTTTTATTTCAACGTGGTTCTACCAGAGACTGGCCCAAGAGGACTGTGGCTCTGTGCTCCAGAGGCTCGTCGTGATCTGTTGCAGCCACAGAACGCGCCAATAAATTAATTACAATTTTTCAGTGAACCCCAAAAAAATGAGAGAGGCATATTTGAAGCACAAAATCTATTGCGTAGGCTATCTTCTAACACAAATTTGATGCAGAATTTTAAATAAAAAATTAATTTTAAGCCTTTAGGCTATGTTTAATGTCATATCAAACGACATGTTGCTTAAGCTATGCGTGGCAGGCACCGTAGACCTACTTCAAAATTATACAAAATGCAGCGGCAGCAATTATTTCATCAAGTTACCCTAAGTACGAATATATGTGCACTGTGCTAGCCGGAAAGCGAAAACTATGACAAATGCATTACATTTTCACTGCACAACTTAGGTCTTAAAACTAGGTTTTACAATAACTCACTTTAAAATTTCTGAAAAATTTCTGAAAATTTTAATTTCTTAAAAATGATCAGGAGCAGCAACAATCAAAACAAATTGGGGGGGGGAGGATGACAGGGTCCACAGGGTAAAGAAGTGAGAGGAGGAAAGATGCCCACTCTGCCCCAAGCTAGAATCGTTGTTTCAATTACTATTGATACTGATCATCAGAATATTAATTATTCAGCCATTCTGACAACTAACCCATGAAATGAAACAGATAATTAATAAAAATAATTTTTTTTTCAAACAACAGCACA
>JAQIWG010008920.1:0-11040 GCA_034695025.1 Chamaedrilus cognettii | reverse complement strand
TAACAAAACCCACGATCCAGCTCAGACTGATCAAGCAGACAGGAATTCGCATTATAGCAAGGACACTAAATCTAGCAAGGACTAACAATCTAGCAAAGAAACTAAATCTAGCAAGGACTAACAATCTAGCAAGGACTTATAAATCTAGCAAGGAGTGATAAATCTAGCAAGGACTGATAAATCTAGCAAGGACTGATAAATCTAGCAAGGACAGTAAGTCTAGCTAGCACAGACCGATCTCGTTGAAGTAGAACGGCGAGTTTGTGTCGCCCCCTGTGGAGCAGGAGATGCGAGACTTGACGTAGGTCATCAGGTTGCTGTCGGAAATGAAGCTCTGTCCGCCCACATCGTTCTGCAGCATCAGCATCAGTTCTGCTCAGCTCAGCTCAGTTCAGCTCAGTTCAGCTCAGCTCAGCTCAGTTCAGCTCAGTTCAGCTCAGCTCAGTTCAGCTCAGTTCAGCTCAGTTCAGCTCAGCTCAGCTCAGCTCAGTTCAGCTCAGTTCAGCTCAGCTCAGCTCAGTTCAGCTCAGCTCAGCTCAGTTCAGCTCAGCTCAGTTCAGCTCAGCTCAGCTCAGTTCAGCTCAGCTCAGTTCAGCTCAGCTCAGCTCAGCGGCTTCATTGTTAGGCAAAGAATCTTAGAGAATGTATCTACAATACCTGCTACTAATTAACATCTGTCATCATTGATATGTTTTTGATTCAATGACATTACTTAAATTAAGCATAATTTGTCCCTGTCAGTAGTTACTGCATCATATCTACACATGCCCAAAAACGTTTGCATGCCATTTCCCCAGTACTTTTAATCAGAACCGTAGCGTGATAGTTTCACCGGCGAGGATTTAACAGGGAGGAAAAGGTTCCACGACATATATGCCTCTTAAGCTCCGAGACCATAGGAGACTTTTTCTCTTGCTGTGCATAGCAGGCCTACCACACAAATTCAAGAAGTCACAATGCCTGAAATATTTAATCCGAGAATTGGTCAACGCTCTGAAAGTTTTTACACATTTTTCTACTGATGCAAACTCACTACAGCACCCTGGAGGGTGCTGAAGCCCCTTCCAGTACAAGAAAGCCCCTCCCCTAGATTTACCTTGCAGATGCGCGCCACCCTGGACACGGGCGTAGGACCCAAGTTAGAGAACTCTGCGCCGAGCTCACGGAAGAAGAAGTAGACATAAGAATCGATGTCGAATGATGCGACATAGTGGACCGCTGTGAGCAGAACGAGAGAACGTCGCTTACCATCAACAACATGCAGTCTACAACTCTACATGGGTGGACTATAGTAGTTGTGTTAAACATTGAACGTTTTGTCAGAAATATCTATAAACAATAAACAAATCTTTGTCATAATAAATTTTCTAAAAACTCATGGTCACTTCATGGATACATTACTGACAGCAACATAAATAATTTTTTAGGATAAAAATTCTATTTCATTCAATATAAAATGTAATAAAAATGAGTGCAAAAGGATGATTAAACTTTAATTAACACTATCAGGACATTAATCTGGCATTTATAAACATCAGTGATTACTAGCTAGCGCGAGTTTAATGGACTCTACCACACAGTCCCTAGTCACAGTCTAGCCAGACTCACAGTCCTTGGAAGAGTCCATCAGGTCAGAGGTCGTGAGAGGAGGAACGAGAACTGGAGACGTGCGCTCGTGCTGGATCGCTGATCTATAAATAGCATAGCCTTGCTTCTGATTGACAAGTGTGGCAGCAAAGTAGGCGGGCAGATCAAAGGGATTGCCCCGCCCATCTACAACACACCACAAGCTGCTCAGCAAGGCATCAGCAAAAGTCAACGAATAATTGACAAAAGCGCATTTAAAAATCATTTTTACTACACATCTGATGCAGACTCTGCATGCCTACACTGTATAACATTGTAAAAGTTAGTATGAGACTTAGCATCAAATTCATACTTGAGCCTCCCCTACAGAGGGACCAATCAAAGCAGGTGGATAGGCTGACTATAGGTGCAAAGAAATTGCTAGTAAATATGGTTCACGCATGGATTGCTTGCAACACAAAGATGGTGGCCCGCATGCCAGTCTGTAAGAGGGAATACATACTTGAGTAGAGGGTGTTGAGGGGGGTGTCGGGGGAAAAGGGGCACTTGTAGAGGCCCGACCCCCCCCCGTTGACACTGCCCCTCACGTAGCCAACGCTCGTTAGCGCCAAACTGGACGCCTGCACAACCATGATGCAATATCTGCTGCATATAGAGGATCTAGAGGAGGGGTGTGATAGTTCACTACTGAGGGCTGCAGCAGCTTTAAAATTCACACAAAATTTCATCTTCCCTTGACAAACAACCCCTGCTGAAGAGAAACTCATGCAGCTGCATACGCTCTATGCGTCAGTCTCCACAGAAAATATTGTCACCCCTTTGACACTTATTAGCTAAGCTCATGCACTATCATCCAAACCCCTAACTCCTAACCCTAATACCTCACATTTACCCCTCACCCTAGCGCCAGACCCCTCACCCCTGACCTTAACCCTGATCCTGACTCACGTCCATGAAGAACTCCTGGGGGCTGTAAGCACCTGTGGCACAGAGGTAGAGCTCCCCTGTGACGAGGGGCTGCACCACACGCACGTGATTCCTGCACTCGTAATTGAGCTGAGTCTGCAACCATGCCGCACCCAACCACCACGCAACCTGACTTCAACGAGGCTGATACCCAACAACTCTTAACTGAACCAGATTTATTAGAACCTAAGCCACAATGATACAAAAATATATTTGTAAATCTTACATAATTTTGAATCTTGCTGTAAAATAGACTTCAACGCCTTATGTGCATAAAGATTCAGGCAAGCTATTCAGTGAACCACATGTGATCTAGATAAGGGTGACCTACTTGCGAGCTGGACGCAGTGAGCAAGCTGAGGCAGGCAGTGCGGTAAGCCTGGTACATCCAACTGAAGTTGGTCGCGACACCGACAGCTTCACTGATGTTCTGTGATATGTTGAACTGAGGCAGGGAGAGCAAAGAGTCAATTATAAAAATATTTGTACCTTATTGTATATAGCAGCGAGAACGTTAATGAACAGTCAAAATATGCTAAGAGAAAGTCTATTTAATAAAACATGAAACGATGTGGTAGCGTGTTTAGTGGCCAAAAGAAGTCCCGGAACATCAAAACGTCAATATTAAATGTGTCTGAATATGAATGGATAAACTTTCAGGGTACAGCATGTTACATCAGTTTATTACAGAAAACATATTTCAGTGATTCCAGATAAGAGATCCAAGAGAGAAAGATCCAGCTGATTGCAATTAGTGCCTAGATCACTCTGCTCCACCACACAACGACGTTAGAGTGCAATATCAACACGACCGCGCTGCTATCATCGATGTGTCACTATAAATTACTCAGCACATCTGACCACTCTAGTGTGTCCAATCAAGTCCTCTAGTAATTATCCGCCTTTAGCAGTGTGTCCAATGTAGCGCTCTATAGTAGCGTTCCCGTTCGCTGGTCCCTATCCCATGAATCAGTTCGCTGCCAGTCAGTGGGGACAGGACTCAGCGGGGAGGACGGGGACAGGACTCAGAACAGAGACAGGACTCAGGACAGGGACAGGACTCAGGACAGGGACAGGACTCAGGACGGGGACAGGACTCAGGGAGGACATGAACGGGACTCAGCTGGGAGGGCAGGGACAGGACTCAGGACAGGGACAGGACTCAGGGAGGACAGGGACAGGACTCAGATGGACAGGCTGATTGCTTCCCTCCGCCGATCACCACCCATCAGTTGCAAGCTTGGATGTTCCCACAAACTTGATGGTCATTCATACACGCATGCATAGCCTTAAGCAGCATGTCAATTGCCCAACATTTAAAGCATTCTTTCATTTCGCACACGTTCCTAGTCACTAACCCAAGCTGGTCATATCTCTAATGCCAACCAATCCTAGCCTGCCCCTAACCTAACTTTAAAGTATATCGGTTAAGTTTTCTAGTTGCAACGTTTTAGTATGCAAATGCTTGGGCGCAATCAGCAATAGGTTTAATCATCCAAACAAGTCAGCCCCTCCTCCCCCCCCGCCCCGCTCACTATACGCAGCACAGCAGGCAAGAGGTCGGCGCGTGTCAATACACGCTCGCTGCAGCACGCGTCCAATCAGACAAGATTTGTGCCGCCATTAATTATCTGCTCCTCTAGTAGCCGTGTGTGGAGGGTGGGGGCCTCCTGTGGGTAGTCGGGGGGGGAGGGGGGCGGAGTCCAGAGGAAGGGGAGATAACGACTAGTGGCATCGGCATCCAGTTGTGTGGAACATGCCGCTCAAATTTGTAACATTCCCAATTAACAGCCTCTCTCATTCATAATACTCCCCAGTTCTTAAATCCACTCTGTGGTGCACAACTGCGCCATGCTACAACTCAGCGGACGTGTGTATAATTACATAGCAAGTGGATAAAGAATAAGCAGAAAGCTTATACAGAATTATTAGATAAATATAATAGTCAGTGAGCGCGCAAGTCTATAAGTGGCATAAGTGTACCGACCCCTGAGAGACAAGGTAGCAATCTGTACCCACCCCTGACAGGATGGGTTAGGGTACCCTAACCCTAACCCTAACCCCTGAGAGACAAGGTAACAATCTGTACCCACCCCCGACAGGATGTTGGACGCGCTGACACTATACACAAAATCTCTACAACGCAACAAGCACAACATACAACGTTCATTAAAATAGTTATACTGGCTATTTACGCTGTCATTGATGCTGTCTAGGTCTCGTCTACGAGGGTCTCTGTACTAAATTATTTAACAGTTTATGAGCAGGGCTGTGTTCTATAGGGAGTGACATCATGTGTTACAGTCAGCTTGCTTACTGTATTATCTAGATTTTGCTTGAATTTTTAATGTTTGTTGCATGAAATAAAACAAACGTTTCCATAGTTACTTTGAAAGGCGCCATGACTGCAAAGTTTCATGGCACGTTATGCTGACATCCATACAAGCGTCAATATGTGCATGTACACTGTGTCAATATAATGAGCACATCAGTGTCGCACTCCATGCGCGATTAAGTCCCAAGTCCCAGGTCCAAAGTCCCGGATCAGAAGTCTCAGATCTCAAGACCCAGGTCCCAAGTCTCAGATCCTAAGTCCCAGACCACATCAAGTCCCAAATCTCATGGGCCTCATTCACATATACTTTGTAAGACTATCTTAAATTCTATCCTTACTCAAATTTAAAACCAATAAAGTCCATATGCCGACCGCCATGACGTCATCATTTGGTTCGAGCACGGCGGTGCGGAGTTTCCCCAAAAAAGATAAGATTTTCTTACAATTCTCTTAAGGCAATCTTAGGACTAAGATTATCATAAGATCGCTTCCTGAATGAGGCCCCAGGTCCTCATCTTATTCTACGTCCCAGGTCCCCCCAAGTCAAAGATTCCTGGTCCGCCACTCACAGAGCGCCGATGTAAAGACGCGCGTCGTCGCGGGGGTCGACACTGAGCGAGTTGAACCACAGAGGTGCGCCTGCCCTCTCACTGCCTACTGCCCCCCCACTACCTGCCCCCCCTCCACTGCCCCGCCAGACGCGTCGCTCCTCAGTGCTGAAGTCTGTGCAGCGTGCACCCATGCTCAGTGCATACGATCTATGTACATGTATAAACTATACAGAAAACCATGCAGCACGCTACACGCTATAGATCTAGGACCAAGCAGATATTTCGACAATGGTGGCCCCTTGGCACTGAGGCGGGTCGAGCATACGACTTAACCCCCAACAGTCTGCAGCGTGTCAGCACCAGAGGGTGCTATGACTAGGCCTAGCTGGTCAGCACAGACGCTCCACACGACGTCACCTAGAGCAGAGGTGACAGGAAAATACAACCACTGGATACTTTCCTCTCGCGGCATCCATCCCACCCATAGGACAGCATAGGACAGCTGTAGTAGGGACGCGTCTGAACGGCGCAGAATTGGCTTCATTTGGGCGATCACCCACCACCTGGGTCCGCTAACCGCCCCATAGTCCCTCTCCCTGGGGAGGGGGGGTGGTAGGTCCGGACCACTGCAGTAACCCCCCACACCGTCCCTCCCCTTGCGGAGAGGGTGCGCTAGGCCCGGAAGTAGCGAGAGAGCCTATCGTTCATCGTCAGAGGACGAGGGTTGGAGGACATACATGGTTCAAATACTGGGAAGTCCGACCGCCCCCGTCCCCCCCCCCTTACAACACCCAGGAGCGGCGCTATGTTGGGAGGGGTACAAGGCTCGCACGAGCGCGCAGCGACCAGCTGTGAATGTTAAAGAGCGTTCACTCCCCTCGCGAGCATCATTCACAACATTGACAAACTTCTTAAAATTTTGATTCTGAGGATGGGACATATTGTTGAGAAGATGCAGACTCGAAAGGCTTTGTAGAGCGATTAGTGAAGACACACAAGAGAAGTGCACCTGATCTCCTGTAGCAGTCCCCTTCAATCAATTCCAACATCAACTCGAATCCAACTCAATACACGCCATCTTCTCAATCAACAGAATCAAAGCAATCATCTCAGTCAATTCAATCAACTGAATCACCTCAAAGGCATCAACTGAGAGGGAACGAGAACAGCGCAATCAAGCATTCAAAGATGATTGTTTAGTGTTTTATTGATCGCGAGCCAGCGAGTAGGCAGGCCTACAGGCGTATAGTTGCGGACCACAGAACGGGATCATCCACTGCAGCCTGTACCCGGCGCATGGGAAGATCGCAGAAATATGTGTGGATCGCCCATACATAGTTGCTGCGGATATTGAGGATATTGATTTCCGGATTTCTACATCCGGCCCTTGATGGGACTCGTGTGGGTCTCACCCTGGGCCATTATTCAATACTCCTGCCATTCTCAAAATAACTTTTTGTTCATTTTAGCGATCGCAGCTTGCATGTTCTGTGAGCGCGAGACGCAGGCTGCTTCAAAACCATTGCAGTTTGTGGAGGCACACAACTCGAGCCAGTTACTGTTACTGTAGTGGGTTGTACAACTTGTATACATAAAACCTATGTATATGTAGGGCCAATGGAGTCGTGGGAACTATGGCCCGCTCGCAGTCGGGCTATCGTCTGATTACTGAACCAAGCTTGTTAACAGTTAACGCTGCCTGTTATAGTAGATCGGCGACTGTTACTGAGAGTGGTCCAATAAACATTCAGGGTGAACGTGGCCAGGCTGTTGCAGGACCCCAGCGATGCATAGATATGACTGGCACCAAGCCTTTCTATGGATAGCTACCAGAAACCATAGATACATTTTTTCATCTCTCGAACAGCGCCGCCACGGTCCAGGATTTAAAAGGCACTTCTTTTAATGTTTTAATTTTATTTTAATACTACGCGCGTAATACTAATACTAATATTACACATAATGTATAACATTAATAAAATATTTAAATGAATATTTCACGAGCTCATGTAACGTGCACGTTGCAGCAGTCTATACAAGCACCGGTACCCATCTGTCTTGCCAATGCCCTTAGTAAGATGAAAGCTGTAACCTTAGACTTTAGTTATGTAAGCGCAGCCTACACCGAAGTAAGTGGCCATGTGGTCACAACAAGCTACAAGTGGTAAGCTTAGGCGATTCTGGCTCTCAAAGGACGGAGTCATCAAGTCAGTCGCTGATATATTATCCGGCCTGAGTGTGATATCACAGTGCTTGATGCCCCGGGGGGCGATAGCGCGTTACAGGGTCCACTTCGGACACAACGGTCCTCGTTTCAAGGCATACTTTACAGCATGCAGACAGCAGGTCTGACTCAACGGCGCCAGACATGAACACTGGGCGCACTGTGTAGCATAGTGTATAGTGAGAAAACGACTGGCTCCATAACTCAACGATCGTTCATCACTTACAACTAGCTGCTGGTTGCTCCACATCCATTAAGTGCGATTTAAGTGCGATTCAATTTTTTAGTCCAAAGCAACCGATGAAAATCTATGAGAGAATATATCGAATAATTTGATTGGTTAGTTTGTACCACAAAACGAAATCGAACTTAAATCGCGGTCGAGCAACCAGGAGTTAGGGACTGTCAACAGCAAGGCACAACTGTTCCCAAAAAGAACTTAAATTTAATTACATCAATAATAGACCAGGTGACATCAGACAATGTCGACTGATCGCTGATAAAAGTTTGTACTGTTAGTGAGCCCGAGAGCGCGGGGGAAATTTGTGTAATAATCATTAGAGCTGTACATGATCAAAAGACCAGGTAAATAATAATTCAGTCAAAAGCAAAAGAAGCTCCTCTATATATGTGTTGCTGTGAGACTGATCTGTGTACGTGTACTTACTGTCGACGAGGAGTTCACTCGACAGGGCGGCGGAGCGAGCGAGCAGCGCAGCGAGACACATCGCCACTAGGAGGGACCGAGCCAAGGCGGGCCCGGCGGGCCTGGCCACTAGGAGGGGTCCGAAGGGCCTGGCCACTAGGGGTGATTGGGGCCCTGCTGCTTCCCTCCCCCCAGCTCTTCCTTCACACCCTGCACTCAGGCGGCAAGGCCTCCGATCAGTCAAAGCCGAGAGGGTTCTTAAATAACCACTGGTACCCCCTGTCACATCACCCTCTACCCCCCCTGGTGGACGCCGCACCCACACACATCCGCAACTGTTCACTGATCTTACATGTCTCCTGCTGCCCACACATTTATTAACAACCTTTCTCCCACGCCCACGCACATCCCGAACTCCCACACACCGAGACTGTTTCCTCATTGGTGCACTCTTCTCTAAAACACTTCCGGTCCCTGATTTTGGCCCCCGCCGCCCAGTCGGACCCCTGCAATCTCGAACTCTACTACACTCTTCACACACCGCGCCTTGATTGGGCGACCGGGACATTGACATGTGAAAACTGGGTCGGGTCAGTTCGAGCGACGAATCAGCGGAATGTAGATCGGGTCGAGTCACGTGCCACTGTGAGTGATAGACGACTGGTGAGGAACTGAGGAGTGGTGCGCCTGTTGGTCCAGCTGACCGCGTGACCGAGGGACATCGTTGTGTGGTGGGGGTGCCTTGTGGGACCGAGGGACATCGTTGTGTGGTGGGGGTGCCTTGTGGGACCGAGGGACATCGTTGTGTGGTGGGGGTGCCTTGTGGGACCGAGGGACATCGTTGTGTGGTGGGGGAGCCTCGTGGGACCGAGGAACGTCGTTGTGTGGTGGGGGAGCCTCGTGGGGGCATCAGTCGGCGCACCTGTCGAGCCAATTGTCTATGACTGGGAAGGCCCCGCGAGGCCCATGGAGGGGGCCAAGAATGGCTTCGCGGGACACGTAAGGGGGGCCAGGAAGGGCCCCGTTGGGCCCATGGGGGGCGCTTCCTTCGTCGATTCTCAGTCGGCTCCCCACTTGAAAGTAGTGCAGGGCTGATACACACTGTATCAGACAAGGGGGATGTCAAAGAGCACACAGCAGAGAGCAAGGCCGGTATGTACCGTGGGGGGCTTGGTGCGGGCGCCTGGCTTGAGGCGCCTCCAGGGAGCATGCGGGGGGTCATCTGCTCCCCGTTCTTCCCTGCACCCCGTGGGAGGGTTATTTTACTCCTCAGTTGTTCACCCACACCCCGCGCTCGCTGGATGCAGGCTCTCCTTCCTTCCTCTCAGCACGTCTGAGTGTTGCAGCGCGCTCGTCAACGTGTCACATATATATTAAGAGACTTGAGTCTGGTTCCTTGTAGTCCACGATAGGTGACGGGCGATGCATTACACAGGACACGAGTCACGAGCAACAAATAGCCCTCAGCAAGTAGCGAGCGAGTGACCTTCAACGAGAAATGAGTGAGGAGTATTTGAGCACGTACCTCATCACAAACTGAGATACGTGAGCAGTGCATACATACACAAAGAAGCACTCTGCTTTCAGCATTGTCCACACACCATGGTCTGAAACACACAACACTCTTTATATAATAATAATAATAATATGATGATGAATCTGCACGGACTGAACACCGACATTTTGTTGTCATGCTGTGTAAATATGTTTGATGTTAATAAAAAAATAATAATATTTTAAAATCCATTTGAATAATAATCATAATAATAAAAATGAGTTCAAAGACGAAAAAAAAACTAATTTTATCAAAAAAAACAAAAAACAATAATAATAATAATATTGGGTTCAGAGTCCGTTTCGGCGTCGAGAGACGTCACCGGAGACCTTTGCAACCATATACATGTGTACGTCTAATTATGAGCAGTAGCAGCAAAAACAAATGTAAACTCCAAAAATAGGTCAAAATTAAATAATCATTCAAATGCAATATATTGTATATATTACAATATACGCCAGTCTACAAAGTTCTGCCTAATGTTAAATATAAATGTTAGTGGGCCGCTACTTATTGAAAATTACACATCATTGTAATATAATGTTTGACTTCCAACAAACAAACCAAGAAATTACCCATTCGCGCATAACGCAGACTGGCGTGGCTCACTCGCGCAACAATAAACCAATAACCTGGCACTACTGATGTCTGCTATTCTGATCTTGTGATTGGTGAGAATATACCGATATACAACAGGCTGTACAGTTCGGGGTGGTTTTTACGATCGGTTCGATGTTATCCGCGTGGTCCAGATGTCAACAGCAGAGCGCCTCATACAGGCCACAGTGATAGTCAGATACCCTGATCCGCTAAATCTGAACGTAGAAGAGCAGAACTGCAGCAGCAGCTCGCGTCTGCTGCTGCTGCGTCTGTCATCTGCGTGCAGGCTAGCGTGTAAGGCAGCGCTGCTGGCTTGACCCGGCCATTTTTTAAAACCTTCTTAGCTAGTTTATTCATCGGTTCTTCACATTTTGAACAGCGTGCATGAAAATTGCTTAAAACTAAAAACTGTAGCCATGCTACTGTTCTAGATTCATTCTACGTGGACAGTTAAGAGGCTCGCTAACAGCCTCTGCAGCGCCTGCATTCCATCACTCACGCGCTCTGATGTGTGTGGTTTGGGAACCAGCCATGGATAAAGCGGGGGGGGGGGGGGGGGGGGTAGCCGGGGGGGGG
>JAQIWG010008919.1:0-11040 GCA_034695025.1 Chamaedrilus cognettii | reverse complement strand
AGCCAATGCTCGCTGCTGTCGCGAGAAAGTAGAGCGGGGATTCCCTCTTTGCCGATCAATGACCTACTGCAAGCACATTGCATTCTGAGCTAGAGGTGACATCGCAGCTTGCTCAAAACAACGCTCAAAGAATCAATTTGAGGTTTTAGTACGCCTACTCACCTAGTTACGATACGGTACGTTATAGTTTGACCGCAATAATTTAGCAATAATTTAGCAATAATTTAGCAATAATTTAACTATAATTTACCAATAATTTAACAATAATTTACCAATGATTTACCAATAATTTACCAATAATTTACCAATAATTTACCAATAATTTACCAATAATTTAACAATAATTTAACAATAATTTAACAATAATTTAACAATAATTTAACAATAATTTAACAATAGTTTAACAATAAGTTAACAATAAGTTAACAATAATTTTAAAATAATTTAACAATAATTTAACAATAATTTTAAAATAATTTAACAATAATCTGTCATCTATTACAGTTAGGTTGTATACAAACCGCATAGTCGTCTTTTTTTGTATGCCTAAGGAGGCCCTATAGGCCGACGACGAAACAACATTACAATCTACAATGTAGCAATAGGCAGCTGAATTAGCCGGCATAATCTAACTAGAAGTAACCCATCATCTAAGACAGCGCTGCTGTGCAGAAGACGCGCTTAATAATAAACATGGCTAGACTAAAACCCAAAGACTAAACTACAGCATCCAGTATCCAGCCTATTGGGCATGTCAAGTTTAGCTACGCAACGTCATCCTTACATAAAAAAATAGCTTCAGTTGTTTCAAACCAAAGAACAATTACAGTAGGTCTAGGCTAAATCAGAGTTAATCTACATTGGATGATGAACGGCGATTTTTCAGCCATGTTCACGGAATCCGACGCTAAACAATGGGTGCCATTGGCATGTCGGATACGAACGTCAATGTTCCCAGTAGGCGTATTACAGACCCCAAAATGGCCTCGTTCTTTTGATCAACATCAGCTTCTACGGAGAGAGAGATACTTCAAAGCTAAATTCTGGCGTAGTTTAACGTACAACTAATGCCGATTTGTGCCGTTGTGAAACTGAAAAGTGTCGTAATAAAAGTTGACTGTGCGGCTGTAAATTGGGAAAGTGGGATTTTTTATAAGAAACTTTGAGATATTAATGAAACGAGAAGATGGGAAGAAGTGTTATAAAACATTTCTGAAATATAGCCTACTCTGAGCTGCATTATACATGAATGTAGGCCTAGTTCTAAAATTTACGTTACATTCTGGTACTGCATGGGCCTAATGTACCACATACCCTCCTATGAGGTGGTCCGCGCTAGGCCCACGCTCTATAACTTAGTTGCTCATCAAACGTCAGTCTGCTCGCAATGCCAACAAACACCAATTCCGCTTCACGACGGGTGAGACGCCCTGGCGATGATCAGTGTTTCTCCGATCCCACAGCGTGGCGCCAGCCGTCCAGCCGGCTTGCGGACCCTACGCTAGCGGGGAACGGCGGGCAAGGACGGTTCCAGGGGGAGGGGGGTAGGGGGGGATGCATTCCCCTTACCGGCACAGAAACATTTGTTGTCGTAACGAAATTCTTGATAAAACGGCAAGTGTAACTTGTTGGGAAACTCTTTGTCTCTAGCCCTTCACCATCGGCTGACGGCTGTTATTCATCAAAAATAAAAATACGCGTCGTCGATTCAAAATTTGAATCACTACTTTTAGCAATAGCTGTACTACAAAGCTGGAGATATGCACCCCCCTCCCCACACCAACCAAACCTGGATCCGTTCTTGACGGCAGAGAACAGCAGCGGGGACGGCGGGGGGAAGGAGAGGCAAGACAGCGAGATAGCGGAGCTCAACCCGGACTCAAAATGCTAGTGGGGTTATCGAAGGTTCTTCTGAGTGATCTATTTTGACAATCGGGATCGGGAACAGGATTCAGGTGTGTGTTTTTGGAAAAGTTCCTTGATGTCGGCGACAGTGTATAGACCATAGAAACTGAAAGCTGCTGCGGTGTATTTGAAGCAATATGACTCAAAATACGAGTAGGAAGCTAGAGTTAGCTGAGCGCTTTTGTTATTTTTACAGCCGTCGTATTTATGTTCATAATTCGGCGTTTGTTTAGAAACGTTTAGCTTTCACGTAATGTAATCATTAGCGCAAAGGCATTTATATCAAAACTCAAGTATATGGTGGAGTGTCTGTCCCTTCGTCAAAAATGACAGATAGGAGAGGGACCGCCTGCCTCGGGGTGGAGACCCCACGGGTCGGGTACCCAATGGCAGGGTTAAGTTTAGGAGGCGTAGAACGCTTAAAACAGGCTTTTTTAAAAATCGTACGCCAAATTAGAAAAGAGTATAGGCGTAGAGCTACGTCTAAAAATGACCGAGCGAGGCGTAGGGCTACGCGTTTTTTGAGATGCGGTGGCGTCGCCGTTTGCTGTATACGACAGCTAAGGAGAGTCATTTTTTCGATTTCTCGGTTGAGTTAGGTTACAAATTGACGGAAAGGCTCTATACTGTTAACAGTACGCCATAGCAGTAGGTTATATATAGACAATAACTGGCAGGAATGGGATAGAAAATTTCAGTCAGCACCCCCCTCCCCCACCCGTCGAGAGCTCTCATCGAAGATGTGCAGGCTACGCCTGTTTTAAAAGGCTTAGGCGTAGGACAATGTCTGTTTTATCAGAAGGAGGCGCAGCGTTACACCAGTTTCATGAGTCCTAAACCGAACTCTGCCAATGGAGTTGGGTTGGATATATCGCGGCTGGATGGAATGCCGGCAAGGCCTGGGGTCGTTGCTTTTCATTGAACGTTAATTACGGTAATATCGTTGCCCTCCGACCAAAATTGTGTGGCGTTCCTGATTAAGCTTACCACTGAGGAGATAAACGACTATGCCTACACTGCCCGCTTCCGAGTTTGATCCGATATTCTGTGGCTAATTATTGGATCCGATATTCTATTGTTCACCACTGAAGTTGTCTCGCTTTTCATGGCATCATGTTTAAGAGTCGATAAAGTTTGACACTTTGCATCAATATAACTGCATACTGCGGCATTGATGATGATTAATTAATATGATATTGATTATTATATTCACGAATTGCATTAATTATAAAGTGAAGATTGGATTGCATAGTTATTTTCTGGAATGAAGAAATAACCCATCGTCTAGAGTGCGACGACGCGACTCCTGAAGTTTTCCACTAATTTAGGCCATGCAGCCGATTGTTGTCAACTTGTCATGGGATACTAATTTTTAACCTTTTGCGGGTTAAACCCAATCACTTTGTGAAACTTGCAAAATTTCGTCAATGCTTTTTACTCAGACGCAAGGAAATAAAAATAAGAACTTAAGATAAGATGTGTAGGCTATAAAATTGTCCCATAGTTAAACATCAGTAAAATTAAAATAGTTAGGCTACTCATTTTCAAAAATCCGTGCCTCAGTTCGTCGATCCACATAGGCTTTTAATGATTATTTAGCGATCCACGGCTCAACATACAATGTACATGTACATGTAGCTTTGCGCTATAATAGCAGCTCCAGGCCAGTCTCTCCGTGGGGTGCACTGCATCAGACAGACACCAGGTCCGCAGGCCCGCTGCAGTCCCCGACCCTACGTGTGGTACCGGTCGGTAAGGATACTGGTAGGTAAGTCGACTCCCGTTGTTGGCTCATCCTGCCAGACCTGATCGGGTGACGCGCGCCCCCTGCCAGTCGAAGCGTGCCACGGCAGGATTGGAAATGTTTGCTCTGATCAGTGGGGAGGAGGATTGAAAAGCGTCACTTAAAACTGACGTTTAACTGTTTACGGCTTAGTAGGAAAAACTTGAAGTGATTGAGAGAATAAAAAAAAATAACAAGAGATAAGAAAAAGATCCGATCATAATAGGCCTAATTTAGGATTTTTATTAGGAAAATTTTGTCAAGATTTTTACTACATGTAGTATGTAATCGGAGCATATAATTTATAATTATTTTGACATTAAATCTGATATTATATATAATCTGATATACATAATTTATTAATCCAAAAAATCGATTAAATGCTAAGTAGGTCATGTTCATCAAAGTAGAAGTCGAAGATAATTTTCAGTATAATCTCTGCGAAAAATCGGGGGTCTAAGGCCCGAAGGAAGGTGAATAATGGGCTTCATTGGCCTACCGGCCCTAGTTAAAAAGATTGATCATCTTCTTTCAAGAACAATTTATTTCTTGATGCTCACAATCCTATCTCCCCAACATCTTGTTATTTCTCAAACGCAAGGGGACAGGATGAAAGGCGTAACTCTCGCAAGATTCACCCTAGGCGGGACTTTGTGGGGATTCTACGCTTGCGAAAAGATTCTGCGTCTCGCCCCTGAAGGGACCGAGTCCCAGCGTGAGCCGGGAGCCGCCGGGCGACCTCCGACCGGCTAAATAAACCGCGCCGAGACTCGCTCTAGACTTTACGTCGGCCTTCGACAATATCGATTACGGTAGAAATTACTTAGCGCTCACTGCGTTTTGATTGAATCGAATGCGTGGAGATACGATTAGAGTTTGACCTCAAAGGAATGGGGGGTTAAAACTTCACAAGTTTGGGGTGATTGAAGAGTGAAAGTAGGAGTTTGTGTCGGTAAAATCTACGATTTGTATGATATCAGTTACAACGTATAGAAAAGCAATGATTTCCTCCATGAGTTAGCGAGTCGTTGAGTTCAAATCGGGTTTCTGCCACTTTGAATGAGACTGTGGGCCACTGACAAACAATTGCGGTCACATTTTATTAATAGTTAGAAGTTGATGACAATGACGATGACAATAACGATACATATAATTCATTTTTGAGGTCAAATAATTAGCATTGATTGCATGCAATTACTATATCTGTTACTGGTAGGATGCAGGCCATGGGGCGTATAGAATTCATCCATAATTGCAGAAATGGATCACAGCGTCGCGGATTTGAGGCATTCAAGTTTTTCACGATAAGATAAAGAGTGATAAATATTTAATTCATATCTAACATAATTCAAAGCAATATTGCACCATTGGTGCATTGTCCATGCACCGCTATAACGCTCAACGGACAACAAAGTCGCATGCCTACTCGAATGAATCCCAGATTGCTTTGCATGCTTCCAAGATTGACCAAAGTCCTAATCCTAATGTATCTCATCTTCTACAGTGTGTGCTGCAGACAGAACGAGGCAAGCTGATTAGGCACAGAACTCTGCGTAGCAGCGCCGTACTGCGCACTATTCAATCCAAACCCCGATGAATAGCGACAGCCTCGCTCTCCGGGCCGCGTTACGTCATACGAGGATGACGTCATGTCACGTAGGGTGTCATGGCGTCGGTGAGGAAGACTGTTAGCGCTGTATGTTGCGGGATCTGGACGCTGAATGGATGAGTGAGGCACGTGACTCTGTCGAAGGTCACCGTCTCGACACTTCACTGCGGTCTTTTCTCTAGAATCTGTATCTGGTGACACAAATACAGGCATCATTGTTAAATTGAACACTAATGTGCAGTTTTCAGATTGGGCATTAAAATTCTTTTCTTGCTTTTGAATCAAGATGATTAGGCTGGATCTTTCAATCAAGTGTTAACGCTTCATTGATTTCAGTTTGATCTATTCTCTAAAGCTCTATATTCACGGTGTAGTAGTCTATCGAAATCAAATCCTTAAATATCTAAGAGTTAAAAATGCAACCTCTTTTTTCGTCGCGAAATTATGAAATAAAATTAGATCAATAGGCCTAAATATTTTTGCATCATCGTAAATTTGATCCAGTGCATGAATAGTTCACGCCAGTACAGTTTACCTACAATTACTTCGGACAACTTTCCTATTTGAATCTGAATGTGAAAAGTTATTGGTCTGTCACAAGCGCAGACCAATAAAAATATTTGATTATCATCAAATCTTATTATTTTATCACAATCGCTCTCTTTCATCTTATGTATCAAATGAACCATTTTCTAGCGCACCCTATTCAAATATCACTCATACGTATTATAGAGACAGTAGACCGTGCGGGTATGGCACCTGTGGCGGCACTGTGTCGCGGAGGCGAGGACGCCTGGAAGGGTTTCAGCTGAAGGCCGCTCTTCGCCTTGCGTTTGCGCGTCTGTATCCCGTCCTTGCGCATCGACATAGGCCGCGTGATCTGGCAGAACGGATAGCGGCAGGCCTTAACGCAAGGGACCTAGGGTCTATTTTCTACAGAATGATATAATGTAGTTATAAACCCAAAATATGCGGCTATGAATCTTTAATTTAACAATACGTGTATAAGAATTGCGCAGTTATAAATCTGGAAGTGTGCCAGTAAATTGTCAGGTTGTTGTTGTTGTGTTAGCCCTTTGTGGGGAAACCCCTTGCGGGGAAAAGGTGATGCCCCATTTCACCAGCTGATGGTCGCTGGTAGTGGTTCCACCGTATCTGGTAGGCATCGTAGGAATACTTGTGGCTGACGAATGACCACCTTGCCAAAAGGTGCACGAAGTCAGGTAAAATGTCAAGTAAAAAGAACAAGCTGTGTTTAGCGTCGCCTAGAAATTGACCAGCACTGTCAAGAATGACCTCAAACACTTCTGCTATAGCATCCCCAAGAAAAAAATGACACCAACCCTTCGGGAGGCTCGAAATGTGTTTGTGTATAGTTCAGGAAGTCCATAAAGAGCCAATCTTAACAAAATATAGAGTTATAAAAAAATCGATGGAAGAAGGCGTAGATAATCCGGTGTACCCCGTGTAGTTTGTAGTAGAGTCCGCACGCGTTGCAGACGGGCTGTCCGTCCAGGTTGCGGCGCCACAACGTTGTGTTCTGTGTGCGACAGTTGGAGCAGTGGAGCCCTGAGGAGCGTTGCAGCGAGGCGCCCAGGCTGACGCTGTCCGCAGGCTGTATACAGCACATCCAAGTCTTACTTAAGTTACGTCTCACATTTAATTTAACTTTTAACCTCTTCTTTTGCTTTGCACTCACTTTTTAATTTAATTTAATATCTAAAATAAATAGCACGGTAAATATAAGCGGGTGCGATACAAGAAAGGATAAAACGAAAGATTGATAATGGATGCTATTATGGCACCAGACATAGAAATCAATGGCAAGGAATTTAAAAGTATCATAAAAACTGTTGGCACTGTTTTTGAGCGATGGGCCTAATATGAAACCACAGCACTGTCCTAGACTTATGTTATTACTTTATACAGATATCTGCAAGTTTTGAAGAACAAACAATACTATTTTCGAAAGATACACAGCTTCACAAGTGATACTGTCAAACATTAAATTTTTGCGTGTGGATGTAATTCCCATGAATTTCACAAATCGGCAATACTCGCAAAAATCACATGCAGCAAAATAAAGCCGCAGATGCTATTACAATGGGAAGTCCTCAAAAACGCGAAAATTAAGTGCAGCGAAATTTCTGTGAGGCTAAACCGCAAAAATGACATGCAGTAGAAATTTGATGTTGTACAGTATTTGAAAGAAATATCCTTTAAGAAAATATTGACAACAGGCTAGAAAACGATCTAAAATTAAATAGTACAAGTCACATTTAGGTGCATAGATCACCCGACAGTGGGCCAATTAGTTGATAAATGTTCAACTAAACGCATCATGTGCTATAGTTCGAAGCGCTACTGTACGTGCTGGGGCAGGTTACCGCAGTGAAGCCAAAGAGACGTCTCGGAGATCTGAGCAGAGGTCGCGGTACCGCGGAGGAACCGCTCATCTTGTCGTACAGACCGCAGCTGTGTAGGTGCACAAACAGCACATGGTCAAGGTTTCTCTAATGTGTAGTTAGGCACACAGTGGGCACTTTTAAAAAAGTGCAGTGGGAGAAGAACATGTTTACAGTAGTTTTTATTTAATTTGACTGTTGGTCGCAATCTGTTTCCTGTTCAACCCTTTGAGCACATCGCTTTTTCTACATCCTAACACGTATAACATCGCTTAATCGCACATCGCGCTGTCATGGTGATTTCAAAGTAGGCCTAATTTTAACTTTTTGGGCGTTTTTTGGATCAAGCATTTGCATCGAAAAACTTCGGATCGTGTGCTACTACCAGCGTCGAGAGTTAAATGTGAGGTCTCAAGTGTCTCGAACACAGTCAGCAGCTCTGTCCGCAATATTTCCCCATACGAATGCGTTATCAAATGGATCACCAATTGTTTTACTTGATTCGTGAATAATGGCCAACCCACGCGTTGCACAAGTAGTGCCCGGAGCCGTCTCGCCGCCATAGTGACGTCGACATCACTCCGCAGCTGACACACTCGCGTCCCTCCGCCGCGAAATAGTCTGTGCAGTCGATATCTGCGACACACGCGGTCATAGATCGTCACCAGTCACGCAAGAGTTATTATCAAACGCGCAACATATATCATTCATATCGATCAAACCAGCAAATGCAGCAATGGAGTCAAGATACATTCACAAAGCAGTGATCAAAGCCAAATCTTGACGGACATACACTGTAGCCCGTGAATAAGAAGAGGGCTCTTTGCAAGAGAGACGTGAATAACTTAACTCCCACGCTGCAGTTTTGATGAGAATGAAGACCAGCTAAGTAAGCTACATCATGGCGGCACAGAACGAACAAATAAAAAAAATATATAACGATTGGACTCCATATTGAACCCTTAATGCATGTATCTATCGTTTAAGCATCGCCGACGTTCAAACAAGAATCATTCCACTGAATTATCTGACGAGGCCTAACTCACCGAAATTAAACTAAACTGAAAATAAAACTTGTTGGAGCAGAAAGAGCAGTTTTTCAAAAGACGTGCAGTTACAATCAAGCCTTGGATACAGGCTGTCTGACAAAATACATGTAGGCCTGTTACCCGTAGATTTTGATCCGAGTTTGTAATATGCACGCTTCATTATCCATGCATGGTGACCCACATAAAATGGGAGTGTCTCTGTAAATGTTTTACTTATGCTCACGTATAAAAAATGTGACTGGCCCTTAGTTGCCAGGGCTATTTTACTCATTCTGATGACCTGTTATTAAACTTAGCTTGTCATTTAAAATGATGGAAAACTTGTTTCCAACGGCCAGCATTGTATTAGCTCCAAAAAACTCAAAATGTAACACGAATGCTTCCTTTTGCATGGCACGACAGTACAGTCGGCTATACGTGTAGGCCTGTACAGTTAGACTACCTGGATACTGCAGCCGGCTTTGATGAATGCCCGACGCAAAGGCGTAGTTGGCCCAGGACTTGTTGAGCTCCCCGCACTCCCCCATCGCTCCCCCGTACCGCAGGGGAGCCCCCCGTGCCCCCGCCTCCCTGTAGAACCCCTCAGGGAACCCCGAGGCCTCTCTTTGATGGACCAGTCCTGGCCAGGGGTCTTGTGTCACCTGGGTTGGGGGGGGGACACATGGGGGCGCCGGAGGGGGATAGAAGTAGGAGTGAGATGACCCGGCAGGGGCGTTTGGGTGCCCCCCGCTGCCAAGACAAGGGGCAAGAGTGTTCGGGATCCCCCAGTGATTTGCTGACATCGTTTCAGATTACTATAGGCTAATCGAAGGCCTTTAATCCTGCGGAGTTAAGGCCTTCTTTCTGTCACGCAAGTTACCGCTTGTCGCAAAGAGTGCGTGCTTTGGAAATAGGCTATAGCCAAGAGCCTAACAGTATACTGAAAAGTCTATCAGGTTTGGCATGACCATGCGAAATAGAATACGGCATAGGCCTAATTATCGTCATGAGCTCGATACAAAGCGCAGTCCCAAAACACTCAACACTTAATCTCTTATATCCGACACTGCGAACTGTCTCTTGAGGATGCTCATGGGGCAATAGGCCTAGCGTGACAATGTTGCTAAATCAATTCCGAGAAGATAATCAGTAGCATAGGCTGCTAACATCTTATTCTCGAGCAGGGAGGCATGACATTGTGCGCTATACAGGCGCATGGACCCCTAATCCATCATCTGATAGGCCACGCGTTCCAGTCTTATTGCAATTTATAATTCAGTTAAATAGCAATTAAAATTCAGAATATGTAAACCTAAACTGGCGGAGGCTGTACGAGTAAGTCTATCGAAGGTCAATAAAGATCTTGTACACACCTGTGATAAGCCACGCAACAGATTATTCTCAACCTCGAGGCCGCCTACCATTGCTCTTAGTGGCGAATGCGGACTTTATCCTTTAAAGGAGGGCGATTTTCCTCCTTTTCCGAAAATATGGGTAAGATGAAGAAAAAGGTCTAACAACCATCATCGTTGGGCGCAAAATATTAAAATAAAAACCATTTATAGAGGGGCAATCGCTTTCATCGCCCCCCCCCCTCGTGGATCCACCCTGACTACTTCTCACTCTGCCACCTCGAAATTGCGAATTATACGTTGGCTTATACACCACAGCATACAGGCTGGCCAGAAGTGAAAAGGTTACGTGTATGACAAGCACCACCAGCGGGTTGAGTGATTAACGGCGGCATGCACTCTTGCATTGGAATCAACTAGCGCGCCCCTCCGCGTGATATCCATTTCGCATCCATTCTAAAAGTTCAGCGGAGTCAAGCTCAGCAAAAGGACTACCTAGCGAGTCGTCAATAATGGCAATGTTAGAGTTTGTTTAGTAATGTTAGAGTCTAACCATGCAGCGTCGGATCACGACCGAAAATTAATAGTGCGGCGAACTTATTGAACGGTTAAAGAAAGTTTACGTGAGTCGGCGAGAGAGAATGAACGATGATGAAGTCAGAGAAAGGTCCGATGTCATTACAGCGGCTGCTGCTGAAAAGAGCTCCGGCGCGCTATAGGCTCAGATCTCGCGATGATACGGATGATTGCTGATTGGCGCAAAGTTTTGATTGACGTGCATTTTTGATAAGCTGACTCCATCGTATAGGCTTATAGTATGGGCTTAGAGTATAGGCTTATAGTATAGGCTTATAGTATAGGCCTATATTATAGGCTTATAGTATAGGCTTATAGTATAGGCTTATAGTATAGGCTTATAGTATAGGCTTATAGTATAGGCTTATAGTATAGGCTTATA
>JAQIWG010008918.1:0-11040 GCA_034695025.1 Chamaedrilus cognettii | reverse complement strand
CCCCCCCCTGCTAAAATTCCTGCCCCCCCGCTGAGAATGGTCACGCTACGGGGCTGCACGCAGGTCTACATGGTCGGGCCGCTGGTGGGCGGTATCGTCGCCTCGCTCCTGTATGAGTCCTGGTTCGCCGCCAACGCGTCCGTGACGAAGGTGAAGGCCATGCTCACGACCTCCGGCTACGACTCGAGCAACTTCAAGGCGCAGTCCGACACTCAGCAGCAGTCGGAGCAGCAGGAGGCGCTCCTCAAGACCATGTCTACCTTCGGCGAGTAGGCCCTGGAGCCTTCCAGAGAGTCAGGGCCTGCTAGGCATGCCTGCCTTAGCTATAGCCTTGGACGCCATTCAGACGCCTGCAATCTGCACTGTGCAGTCCGAAGCTGCTTTTAAAATTTCGCTTGACCACGTTGCTTTGATTAGTTTGTTTTGTCGATCGGGATGCCGAGAACTTTCCTGCAATCTTAGGCCGCGTCCAAGGCAGTTCATTGTCGGATTGAATAATGCCTGGTTCTGGTTAAATGGGTTTTAAAATTACTCAGTGACGTGGGTTTCTAACGTCAGAAGTAGCCTACTTTTTAAGCTCGCCTGCGAAATTTTTGCGATTGCTTTTTCACGAATAGATCTTGAGAATTTTGTTAATTATGTGTTGCTTTTGGAGGGCCAGTGCGCGTGTTGTCATTGTCCAATAACATATTACGTTCAAATCTTCGTCAATCCGGGTGTTGATTATGTATGCGTAATTGATATTCTTTTCTATCATTGCATGCAAATTGATCGACAAACCTAGGATATGAACCCAAGTATTGCGAACCTTTTATAGCGTTTCTTGCTCGCAAAAGCCAACCAACGGCCTCAGAACAAGAGCTGGACTCGTATTTAGCAGCGACAAAATTAATGACTCCATCGATCCGGCATTTTGGTGCTCTGTTTGTCCGACTTTCAATGTAGGACGCCATCACGCACCAGCGGACTGCAAGCCATTAGCCTAGGTCTAGCTATTGCGTAAAACTGAGTAAAAACGTGACGGTTTTAATGAATCTTTTCTGCTGATGTCGCCGACTGACAACGCGAGATCTAGTTCTTGGTCTGTAGTTATTACTAGTATTTGAGCCGAGTATGTTTTTTGATTTTTAGAATACATTCGGCATGAAACTGATTTTTGCCGAATTTTAAATGTGGTTCATAAACTTCGTATATTTTTAGTTCTTAAATGCAGTGACCCTGAATCTTTGTCTTGTCTTTCTTAATACCGGGGGACAACGGCTAACACATACATCTCGAGCACAACAAAAACCTTCGGGTACAATAAGGCTGCCTAATCATCCATAGACACATTTTGGGTGTATTTTGTGACATGGATAGCATATATAAGCTACCATGGTGTATGATCTCATATCATATGTAAATGAATTAAAATCAAACACAAATTAGAAAAAGGAATATAGGACCCTATTCAAAGATGTATGCATTCGTAACACATGGTATATACTAAATGGCCTGCATATATAGGATTAGGCAGATAGATCTAATTCTAAAGGTTCGATCGTTGTATACACACGTAGCTTGTGTGCAGGGCCGAAGCGCTAAGACCCCTCTCCCTCCCCGTCAGAGTACACTAACGTCGGCCCTACTTGTGTGTACAGTACATGCAGAAGCCGAGTATACCCCCGAGTATACCCACTGCAGTCCCACTGCGCTAGGCTGTCTCAGTTGGCCTGGCCGCGCAGCTGCTGGCAAGTAGCGAGTAGACGAGCTCGAGCACCTCCACAACGAACATGACGGTGACGCCGAGCCAGAGGCTGAGGATGCCGCCTATCTGCGCGCCCAGCGCGTCGAGCGGGAAAGCCGCCTCGTCGCTCAGCTCCGTGATAACGAGCGCCTTGAGGCCGACGTCGAGCTGGAGGAAGCGGTCCCTGATGAGCCCCGACTTGTCCAGCTCAGACAGCAGCTCCCAGACGCTTCTGTTGCCGGCCAGTGCCCGCGCCTCCAGGTCCTTGTACCCGTCGAACAGGTTTCCGTAGCGAGCGTCGTCCGCGAGGTATTGCTGGTAGAAGCTCAGCTGGCCGGAGGTGGTCGGCCACACAGCCGAGCTGATGCTTGGCGTGTACTGAAATTCGGTGCACCTCACGGGACATTTACATTTTCCTTGATCTACTGAGAAGTTCCAGTAGCATGCGCAGTTCACTAACCCATCCCAGTTGATGTTATTCGTGGGTGAAGTGAGGCCGAGACTGCAGCAGTTTGTATAGTTGGCCAGAATCAAGAGGTCCTGCGTGAGTGCGTTGTAGAGCGTGAAGCAGCTGCAAGCGTCGATGAGCTGCCGCTGACTGCACACATCGAGGCAGTACGACTGACTGTAAGCGTAGCGAGAGGCGCCTACCAAGTGATCCTGCGTCGTGCAGTTGGAGAAGGGCGCCGGTAAACGCTTCCTCAGCGTCACGTCCAGCACGACGCCGGTCTCCGTGCCAGGCGAGACTAGGATACCCTGCTCTGCCTCAGGCGCCGTCCCAGCCTCGTGTGCGATCAACAGCATGCCAGAAGACACCTTACTGCTCGGCCACAACCCTGGAAACACTTGATCTTTGAACTGGACATTTTCCAGGTAAATGATGGCGACAGCTATGGCCGTCTGACTGAAGGTGTTTGCAAGATTAGGTTGATTTAGTGATATGGTGTTGCACCTACTGTAACTCTGAAATGAAGAAACGCGCATCTCATTTACGCGATCTGGAGGATATCCATTCCAATTCCAGTCAATACGTTGATAGTCGATAATCGGAGAATTTGCTGGGTTATACGTCACGTTGGTGTATACGGGAAAATTGCTGAGATAGGCTTGTGGACCGTAGAAATACTCCAGGCTTGTATTTATTAAATAATTCCCTACACTGGGCAACGAAAGTCTAGCTCTATTCAGCGTCAACTGCTGATCAAGAATGCGAATATAGTCTTCGTACTGAAGGCTCAAATTCGACTGAAATCCAAGCGGAGACAGGTCACACAGAGTGAGATCCGGAAACGTTGGTGCTATGTCCTCCACCTGCACCAGGGCCGTGTTGACTGGGAAGCTGAGGTAGCGCTGGAACACGGCCGTCACCTGCCAGGCGAGCAGAGCACTGCAGGTCAGTACGGCGACGAGCCACAAGAGGAGAATGCCCTTTGTCTCTGCCTTCAACAGTCTCGGTATGCCGCGCACTGACGTCGTTTCGAGGAATTTGAGAAATTCTTTTCTGAACCGAGAAATGAGAGCGGGCCTCTGCGTCGGCGCTTGGCGTACACATGCTAACGTCGACTGATGAACCATTTGCTCCTTGGTCAACGTCATAGCAGAGAATAGCAGTAATAGTTGCTGCATTCACGATTAACAAAAAGGTCCAGAGATCATGCAGACAATCACAGTCTATCGGCCCACGTAGGCCGAAAGCAATCGGCTGCATGCATGTACCTAAATATGTTGCTTATGAACATTTTTCACATCGGAGATTTCTGGAGTTTAATGTCAATAACTTTACCAAGTTGGCTTAGTCCTAAATGGATCTAAATGTAAACTGATTGTCGAAAGTTTGTGAGTGCATGTCATGCAGCAATACAAAACTTCCAGCGAGAGGGCGCAAGAAAAAACTGCACCCTTTAAGTATAATCATGTAGACGGCTACAGTGCAAGTCGCAACTAAGTGCACTTCGTAACCGAGGCAGTGAGACGTGCACGTCGTTGAATCGCAGATGTGGGTCTATAATAATCCTATATCATACTCGCGATAAGTCGGACCTGGTTATTGTAGAAGATTTTTTGCCTTTCTATCTGCTGTATGCTATGGGCTTTAGGCTGACCATCATGCAGAAGCCGTAGTCCAACGGCCAGTGCTTCTCAAACTTTTTTATTTCGCGGACCGGCAACTTTTTTTCCCTGCTGCCGGAGACCGGCAACTTTTATAGTAAAATTGTAAGGTCCAATAAAATTTGATTCAAGTACAAATGACAGAGAAACCCATATACAGGATGCGGAAAAAAAATACCCCCGCTAGCGGATTCGCTATAAATCAGCCAAAAATTGATATTTTTTGCTTCATCTTTTCACGGATTGTAGCTGGGATAATTTGACACAAGTTCTGAAAAATTCGCTTGAAAATCTGCTTGCATTCAAAAGTTATGAATTTTTTACCCAAAATTTTTTAAAAATTGTTTTAACTAACAAAGTGATGCCTGCAAATAGCATTTTGATCCTGCCGATCTCCGAATTTCGCCGCTAAACTGGCAGGACCTATTTTTTCAAACTGCCATACATGGGGGGAGGGGGGGGGGGGTGATGCATGTAAAGTTGATTGAGGACTGTCAGAGCGTTGCGCGGCCCGCGTTCATCTTTCAACAAGACGGCGCACCAGCTCATGCTGCACGCCAATCGCAAGAATGGCTTCAGTGTTACTGCCCAGACTTTATCAACAAAGATGAATGGCCTCCGAACTCTCCAGATCTAAATCTGCTTGACTATCATGTCTGGGGAGCGATGCTTGAAAGGTACCGGACTCACAGGCCAAAGCCAAAGGACAAGGCAGAACTCAAGACGGTACTGAAGGCGATCTGGACTGACTTGCCGCAGGCACCAATCGACAAAGCTGTCCTTGTCTTCAGGAAAAGGCTCAAGGCCTGCATCAGCGCAGACGGCGGCCACTTTGAACATCAGCTTTAGTTAGCCAGCGAAATTCGGCCCTTTTCGTTTTAACGTGTGGTTGATTTCGTTTTTCAATTTTTTTTACAAGAACTTTCATTACTTTTGAACGCATTAATGTTTTCGTTTGAAATTTGGGAACCTTGTATCGAATTAGCTCAGCTACAATTCCTGAACATTTCAAGGAAATACATTTATTTTCGGCCGAGTTATCGCGAATTTGCTAGGGGGGTATTTTTTTATGTCGCACTCTGTATACACGTTGTGTCAAAAAGAAGACATCAAATTTATGAGGCTGTTACAGTGTTACATGTACCTTGTCAAATGTTAACCGATTTTTAAATTCTTCCATTTGTGGAAAGACAACTTAGTATGCCAAAATGTGCATATTTGTTTTTAATATAAAATGGCCACAAAATTTTGAGAAAGTTGTAACTTCAAAACTGCCATGAATTATTTATAGCTGCACACAAAGACAAAGAGGCTAGGATGTAACGTTTCATATTGGAACTGGCTGCATTAGCTTCGACTGCTTTGTACGTGTATACTTTGACCTCCGGAAAGAGAGAAGTCCCTGCAGTTTTGAGGCCAATTTTGTAACACCCATCGAAATTATCACCTACTGACTAAATGCTGATCGTGCGCGCAGCAAAAATCTCCTTTATCATTGTTACCCCAGCTAAGCTCTTAATTCGTTTTCAGCATCTTCTGGAACATGAAAGTTCAGCAGCTGGGTTTTCAATTGTGTTTTTAACAATGGCTTCGTACTAATTGTACATTGTGAGCTTGAACTTTCTGAAAATTTCACTACAACAGGATCATAGTTTGCTGATTAAAGCATGATTATTTTACAATTGAACAACGATGCTGATATATTGTCATTCGGCCAGTTAGAAATATAGTTATTATAATTTCCAACAATGAAAAAAAATTAAAATTACTAAAGCAACAGCAATAAGTTTGCTGTCTCCTTTTGAGCTCACAGTGCAGTAGGAGTTCAATGTTTACATCGCTACACTTCACAGCTCGATGGCATAGGATGACTTTGATGTTTAACCAACATCAAAGGAGAGAATTTGACCTATGTTTTCCCTGCTCGCCGAGGACCGGTGTGGAAAAATAAAGTATCCCCCCTAAAATATATTCCCTCATAAACTTTACGATAAAGGGAAAAGCTTTCCGGACGTAGGATTTTTTTTTCCCATATCGTAAAGTTGATGAGGGGATACCTATCGGACGTATGAGAAATTTCCTCCATTGTTCGGAAAGAAATAATTCTTCCCCTGCGTCGGATGATTTCATCATGGAGGAAATATTTAAGTATAAACGAAAAGTTTCCCCCCTTCAATGCTATCAAATAAATTAAGATGTGCTAAATGACACAGACCTGTGTCGGCTAGATTTTTTGAAACTTTCAAATTTGATTTCATATGGTGTCGCTTTATTTGTTTAATTTTCCTTTCATTATTTTTGGTTCGTGTTGCTTGCTGCCATTCATTTGGTGTAATAAAGCTTTAGGACTTTTTTCATAAGAGATTTCACTTAAAACACTTTTAATGTAATGATTTAAGTTCAAACTGGAAGTTCTTCAAGAAAGCCTACTTAAAGACCGAAACAGCGTTCAAATTGTCACAAGACTGCTCAGATACAGCACAGTTGCTTCCTTTGAATGCGCACGTATTCCGAAATGCCTCCCCCCCTAGATGTCTGCGAAAAGAACATCATTTCCGATGCAAGCGGATGCAATCCAGTGGTTTTCAACAGGGATAAGTTTAGTAGGAGTAGCAGTTCTCCAAAAACGACGCTTTTTTGAAACTCTACTCGGATTTAGAAATGGGTAGGAGTAGCATTATTCGTAGAAATGGACGATGGTGGCCTACTTTAGGCTTACTCCTTTTGTGAAAGGCATAGGAGTTCACTACTCCTATTTTATAAGCAGCAGGCGTAACGCTATTCCTATTTTGTAAGGGCTAAACTGAACTCTAGTTTTCAGCATAGAGAACGTGGATTCATTCGGTGTCTACTTTGGCGAACCTGATTGGAATCCGCGCAAGCAGTGTTGATTGCTGATGACCAGCATCGATTTTAATTTTAACGAGATCGTACACTGCATCGTTCACTACATGTAGGCCTATTTAGCTTAGAATAGTCCACCTGAAACCTATCTGAAACCCAAAATGTTTTGTTCATTCTAATTAATATTAAGTCCAGTGTCTGCTAATATTATGTAACTACTAGTTGCTTGTCGTCAATTTGACTACAGTGTCATCGATAGCATTTACAAATGGACACTCTTCCGTGAAATGAATGAACTAAAATCGTATTTAGAAAGATTTTCACTTTAGGGAAAAAAATTTCGTTCACGCTCAAATGCTTCCCCCGTGATAAAAGCATACGCCGCTGGGGAAGAACCATTTCATTCAGAACAATGGGGATAATTTCTCGTACGTCCGAAAAGTAACCCCTCATAAACTTTACGATCAGGGAAAAAAATTTTTACTTCCGGAACGCATCCCCCGCGATCGTAAAGTTTATGAGGATATATTTCGCAGGGGGGAATAAATCGTTAGTGACACCGGCAGCAAGTGGTCCGCGGACCGGCGCCGTTCCGCGGACCACTACTTAGAGCAGCGCTGGACTCCAGCGCATACAGGAGATTCGCGACTAGTGGCGTAGTCTAGCCTTTGTAAACAGGGGTGACTGTACTGATTTTTAAAAAGGGACGAGAATATTTTAAGGGAAAAAATCAGAGAGCGAGAGGGTCTATCGCCCTGTTTAGAAAAATACCTGTGTGCCCGTTAAAATTTGCACGCTTGCGAAGTTCTCGCGTGCACAATGCGCCCGCGCTCAGTTCTCGATGCAGGTTCAATTTAGAATGTTGCGCAATCTGCGTCAGCACATTGCACGCCTGCGCGTGTTGTCGTTCTTAAAATGTGGCGGTGAAATTATTGAGATAAAATTGCTTTTATTTAGATTTTATATCCTAGTAAATTTCAGATAATTTTCTCAAATGGATACGCCTAAAAACAGGGAGGGGGGGGGCTCCTCTAGATCCTCGGCTCAAGCCACTGATGGCGACTGCCTGTAGGCCTGTGCACCAGTGTTGAGGTTGCTCCAGCTAACAATACAAGGATGATACTTGTGATCTAGGCCCTACAAACCGTATCTCTTAGTTTTTTAGTGAAAACTTTACTATGACAATTTCATCCAAAGATTCCACAATTGTGCACTCAAAAGTAGCCATCTACTGCCGTGTTCGTTACGTTGAGAGAATTCTGTCGAATTATCCCTGAGCCATTTCAATAACTGATTTTTTGTGCGGGTGTGTGACTATGTGAGCGCAAATATCATAATAATGCTCTGCTGCTGACTGCTAATCGCCAGTAATTGTTCACAGTAATTTACTTCAGTAGTAGCTCTGATTCAAATAAAATAATGATGCAAATAGCCTACGAATGCAAGATTAGTGGCCTAAGAACCACTGACAAACAATGTCATGTGGGACGTCGATTGGGCCTATGCCAATATATAAGTATATCATAATAGCTGTAGAGATATTAATGGCACGGACCATAAGGGCTTCGGCTCTGAAATTCGTGCAGCATAAAGGCGGTGGGATATACGCAAGTAAAAATTGGGCATCCGTTGAACCCGGAAGCAGTCCCGTGACCATACTACTCAGCGGCGGGACAAAGATTTTAGCAGGGGGGGGGCAGACCTTTAACACCCTTTCTGCCGTGCTAGTTTTCCCGTCCGTTCTACCTCGCGACTAGGGGGGAAGGGTAGGGGGTGGAGGGGGCGCTGACAGAAACTTTTCGAGCCATTCTTAACAGTCATTATCCATTATTCCCCCTATATCATAACACATCCGGCCAAGCAGGGGTGGCAAAAGCTATACTTTACACAGACCAGGGGGGGCAAAGGCCTTATTTCCTCAAAGAGCAGTGGAAGCAAGCCCAAAAGCTAATACTAACTTCTCTGGGAGCAGGGGGGCAGACCTTCCCAGCAAGGGGGGTACTGCCCCCCCTGCCCCCCCTCACGCTACATGCCTGCCCGGAAGGTATCGAGCGAGCATAAAGCGGTCAATAGTGGATACCGACTAGGCTAAATTGAATGCTAGTTGGAGTGAGCTAGTGGAGACCAGGAAGCAAAAGTCTTTCAACTTTTTGAAACCTTGTTTATTTATTATTATGCCTATAGTGCATAATATTTCGTTGTATTACCATGATAACAACGGTTGTGCTGTTGTTGTCCTACTAGAGTGATATTACTATGGTAGCCTACTACAGTGGTGTACCTTCAGTTTAACAACGTAGCATTCTCGTTTGGGTCATTGTAATAGCTGAGTTGTTGTTCTGGTTGTTTATAGACGCGCTTATACCATACAATGTAGCATAGATGGTGCGCGTCTCAATATTAGATGAGTGGTAACAACGTTTGTATTACTATGGTATTACCATGGTAATACAGGGTACAGGTACCGTATGTACCACGGTATTACAACGACCCAAAATACCACGGTAGTGACTTACATGTAGTGACATTACTACTGTATTGCCATGCTAAATTTTGACCTACGCTTTTGTCGGCGCGCATTTGTCCCGCGCGCTTATGTCTGGTCACCGACCTGCAGGTATATAGCTCTGATCGATGGAATGAGATGTTGAGAAAACAGAAAACGATTTTTTTGCGAGCGGACCGAGCGACAAATATTTTTCACCCTGTAGGGTGACCGGTCCATCTGAAGGGGATGGGACGTCGGTTCCTTAGCTGAGGTGCAGAATTATGCTTTCGCTACAGGTATCGTCAATAATGATTTACATAGCATCATTAGTGTCTAAATCGAAGTGCCATACTTCTCAAACGAACCGAGTGACAAAAAGTGATAAATGTTCCCTCAACTGGAGCGAATAATATTTGTCCCCCCGACAGTTTCTTCTGTTTATTTAAGGTCAATTATTTCAGAGCAATTCAAAATCAAGAAGACCAAAAGCATTCTGATGAGTGATACGGTTGAAGGAAGTGACCGTTGACCGTACCGGTCAAACAAATTTGAGGAGACGGGAAATACATTTTTGAAGGCGATCGTTAACCCTGTCTCGACGTAAACGGCACCACCACTGTCGCTAATATACAGGGACACCTTTTTATTTAAAAAAAACCCTGTTTGCGCCCATCATTCTCTTCTTTTTCTTATTTAATTTTTCAAGTAGGCCTACGACATTCCGGCACAGTTGCTACAATAGTGGCCAAACTGGCCACGTACCAGTCACCGGTAGGCCTTATAGTCAATGAATTGATCGACTGTCGCAGGTGTCTGCATTCACAGAGACAGGATCGAGGCTTCACAGCGACGCCATGTCTTGAAGATAGCCTTGATCCAATGCTCAAGGCCTACATGATGTTTTATTTCAGGCTCCAGCGTCTTGGATCAGCGACATTTTTCATTTATTCTGGGCGCGCCAAACGTGTAAGCTACACCTGAACCCCTTTCCATTATATATCAGTCGATTAATTGGACGCGCACGACTGAATATTTCTATGACGCTTGTATTGACACAGAGAATAATTGAGCTTTCTGTTCCGAGTGGGCCTAGTTGTCAAAGTATCCAAGTTTGTGTGCTGCATGGTTCATACCGGTGTCGCTCACGGGCCGTCACGGCAGCCCAGTGCCGGTGTGACACCGGCGTAAGGGCCCCCTTATCCCCCGGCCGGGGGGGCCCACGGCTACGAGGGGCCTACTGGGAGAATGAGTGTGAATTTGACTTTGTAACTTTTTGGTGAATTATCGGAAACGGCATATTTTCATGTTTTTACAGTAATTTACGGGGGCCCCATTAGGGGGTCATTATGGGCACTCGATTCTAAGTATAATAGTTAGGTTTGTTTTGAAAAATTCTGTCGCACGGGCCCCCCCCCCCCCCGATCACCGCTCGTGAGTTTGTTTGAAAGGTGCTGTAGTGAGCCCACTAGCATGTTTAAGGGGGGCCCCGCAGATCCAAGCGCCGGCCCCGAGGCAACTGCCCCAACTCGTTGCCTAGTCACTAAAAACATTCGCAAGATTTAATTAAATTGAATACTTTTTATTTTATTCTGTATCGAAGTGAGCAGCACAGTATGTGTACAACGCGGGTGAGATACTAAAAGATTAAATTCAAAGGTCCGTAATTTTATGGACATTACATTATATGGCATCCGACATCGAATCAATGCACGTCGTGTATGTAAAAGTTACCACGAATCAAGCCAAAGTAGCGTATGCGTGCTACCTCTCTCTTAATTAATTCCTATCGTTTTGTCAGTGCGCCTAATCCAAGAAAGTGGGTGGACACAGGTGATATGTTATAGATAAGGCAGATTTATAGATATACACTGTA
>JAQIWG010008917.1:0-11041 GCA_034695025.1 Chamaedrilus cognettii | reverse complement strand
TTCTGATCTGAATTATGTACTTCTGATCTGAATTATGTACTTCTGATCTGAATTATGTACTTCTGATCTGAATTACGTACTTCTGATCTGTCCATGTTTAATTCAATTGATACTTATTTCTTTGACATCTGGTGTGACTGTTATTTGTTTGTGATTGCTGAGATAGCCATTCAAATGAGGGTGCAGCGGTTAGATTTAGGCGTGTCATGCTGCAGGCGCTGAAGCTGATTCGTGCCGTTGACACGGTGACGTGTCACCCCGTGTCGTCGGCGGTCAATGACTCGCGCTACAAGGGTGCGGATTGTGTCACTCCCATCGACCTCAAGGCGGCTCAAGAACTCAAGGGAAATTTCACTCCCGGGTTAATATCGCTTCTTTTATTTTTGTATGGTTTTCTTGAGGTTTTAATGCGAAAACCACGATTTGATTCTTCTTGCATGTGTTTACATTACAAAAAATGATGGTTGTTGCGAATTTTATGTTCAAATGATTGATTTATTTTTGTGTCAAAATTTAATATATTTAGTTGCGGATAGATTAATCAAAGGCAAGATCTTTTTTAGAAGGCTTTACAAATTCAATTAAGTTCAAGTTAAGTTTAAAAATTAAGTTAAACTCCTAGCTGCATCAACAACGTCATAGGTTCTATGCGATTTTGACTATTAATCTTTGTGTATATAAGTTGCTTTTTATTCATTTCTTGTTCTTTCTCGTATTCGTTCCATTGCGATCATACGATACTGATTGTGCAATGTGCAGAAAGAAGCAGGGGTCGAGCAAGCCTACAGCAGAGAGTTCCTTCATGAAGGGCTGGCTGCAGACTGGACCAAAGCGACCCCTGGAGAACATCGACGGAGCCAACAAACGAACGAAGTCTTCCTACCTATGACTCTGATGGGCCTGGAACTGTCTGAGAATGATTGTGGACTGTATTAGCTGTACTATAGCTAGGCTAGATGAATGGGAAACCAGCAAGCAGGGCCTGCTCTATAATTCATATTGTCAGTGTTTTTGTGCCTTAATCTTGATCAGCAAAAGACTTTTTTTCTTTAGCTTAGACGTTTTCTGAAGAATATCTGTTTAGACGTTCCTCTAAGTCTAAACAATCCTCGAGTCTAAACAATCCTTGGGACAAAGTTATTTTAAATCTTACTTTATGCACTAACTTGACTTTTGAGATGTAAGCCCAAATCTAGCTCCATCATCTCTACATCAATTCGTTCGTTCATTGGCATTAATTTTTGTATTTGTTTCTATTATATTGCAACAATGAGTTTCTGTTGTAGCTATTAAAGAATTGTTGGAATGGCATATTTTTCTATTGAGCAGCGAGATCAAACGGTTGATGAATATTTACAGTTTAAAACTGAATATTTTTGTTGCGCAAAATACCTTATGTTTCTATAACGACCTAACAATGCCTAAATTCTTGAAAGTTTGGGTAGCAATTTTTGTACAACTTGTGAATTACGCTTCAGTTAATAAAATTTAATTGTAAAGTTTTTGCAAATTTGAAGTCGTATCCCGGTGCATTTTGTATTGCAGGAATTTGTTTTCCAGTTCTGCAGGTGAATTGAGATGCTGGCAAGAACAATAGAAACGAACCGTCTCTCGACACACTCGCAGATTTCTCGGTTTTAGATTCAATAATAATTATTGATCGTATAGTAAATCAGAGAAAGCAATGTTAAAACTCGTTGCATTCGTAGCCTAAGTTCTAGCTACAGTAACGCGCAGTACTAAACCCAGATAGTATAGTTTTAAAGACTGCCTAATAAGTTCTTAAGCTGTCCAACTTGATCGATAAAGCGGTAGAACCTAAACGAGCCTAAATGACATTGTAGACCCCCTGTAGGCTACATGTAGAATTTGTAATTTATATCCATAGGCCTACGTGTCCATCTCGTTATTTATTACATCCAAATGCTTATCTGACATTGTTACAGGTCTCTGAGGTCGATAATTAGAGTCCTGACGATAAGGCCTATGATAGAGCTTGTCCGAGAGTAGGGCGTAAATGCGGAGCAAAGTCATTCAACTATACTGGTACCACAGTCCAACACACGAGCATAAACTCAGGGGATGAACTATAATGCCAACCCCCTATGTTAATTAAATGCATAATACAAGCCTACTCCTATTTTTATGAGCTTTTTCTACAACTTGAAACAATTCACCTTCCTACTAGTATTCACCCAAGCAAACAGTTTTGTCCTAACCAATAGCCTGCAATCCCCAGCATGATCAAAATAAGCGTAGCCTAAGCTCAAAAATCATGAATAGCCTCCTGCAACATAATTATACTGTAGCCTACAATTGGCTCTAATGATCGGCAATCCACGGAATGCTATCAGCCGTACACATCGCGTTAAAACAATCTCTTGCCAAAGATAAGCGCGTAGCCTACAATCTCTCGGCCACAGTCATAGGCCGAGATTGTAGGCCTCGTCAGTGAACTATGTTGCAGCCTGTCGGCCTAAATGGGACTTCGATACCCAACAGCAGTGCCTGGCTAGGTTATGTTGTTGGTGTACGTGTTTAAGCGCAGGTCTTTAAAACCCGCCGATGCAGGAGGACTATGCTTGGCTACACGTGCACCAGTGCTCTCATTGTCTACTGATAGTATATAACAGCCGGCTTTTAATGAGTCACAGCGAGCTACGCGTATAGGCTGTCTGAGTATTACACACGACAGGGTTATTGCGCTATACAACAGGCTTACATTTATTTGAGCCGGGTAGGTGCCAATTTTTTTTTTGTAGAATCGCCTAATGGGTTGAAGGCCACGATGTGTAGGACATCAAAAGGTAAGGACTTAAATTTATGTTAATTAAGCAGTCAATAGTTCAGCTCTTGATAAGCAAATACAACTAGCTGCTAGTAGCTAGGCTATATACAAATTCTTATCTTATGTAGAGGCCCATCTATTTTTTCGAGTTAAAACAGTTTAACTACTAAACTCGCTCACCGCCCATCACTGGAATCAATGAATCTGTATTTTGTTATATACCAGGTGTCCATAGCTAACCTTTACATTCAGCCCCCCTCCCCCCCCCCTCTTCCAGCCCCTTGACCCCTCAGCCATGCCGGAACATCTTACCCCACCCCCCTCTCTCCCCGAGGGCGTCCTCTCCCTCTCCATCCCCGAGCAGAAGATATTCGACGGCCAGCCCTTCCCCCTGGTCCTCACCCCAGCGCCGACCCACGCTGCCCGCCCCAGCCCCTACTGGCGCCAGTGGGCCAGCGACCACGTCGAGCCTCTGAAGGCCCTGCTGCTCCAGTACGGAGCGATCCTCTTCAGGGCCTTCCCGCTCGACGAGCCGCTCGACTTTGATCTGTTCGCCAAGGCGTTCGGGTGGGAGGAGTTCCCGTATCTGGGAGGGGTGTCGGTAAGGAATGCGGTCGTGGGGAATGTATTCACGTCCACGGAGTCCCCGCCTGACAAGAGAATCTGCTTCCACCACGAGATGGCTCACGTTGAAGATCATCCCAAGGTCTGATAGCGGGATGTGCTGACAATCGTCACTTGAATGAACTCGCCGATGACGGCTAAATATTACAAAGTAATAATGTACGAAGTAACACTTCGTCGAGCAATGACAAGGCATGCATGAGAACACGCAGAGAGAAGATATTTACAAGCTGGCTCTTCGATGTCTATAATTTGTGCTCGATGACAGCACACAGTTTTGAGATTGTGTGATTGTATTGAAGTATAGACTATAGAGCAGCATATATTTGAGTAGAGCTGTGAATAGACCCTTTAGCCTAGATATCAGGTGATGACTCTTAATTTAATAGAGAACACAATGATACGGTTATTCAAATGTAGGCCTATTTACAATTGCTAGGTTGTGTTAACTACAATGTATACGTGCATGCAGCGCGATGATGCAAAAATAATGATTTATACTATGTATTTTCAAAACACTGACACACCGCGCTATACGCCCCCTGCAGATTCTGTTTTTCTACTGCGACGTGCCTGCTCCCGAGGGGGGCGAGACCCCCATTGCACTCTCCCACATCCTCTACCGCCTGATGGCAGAGCGCGAGCCCCAGTTCGTGGCGCGGCTAGCCGCCGAGGGGCTGCGCTATGTGAGGGTGGCGCCTGAGGAGAATGACGTCGACTCTGCGCTCGGGAGGGGGTGGAAATCGACCTTCTTCGCGGAGACAAGGGAGGAGGCGGAGACGAATGCCAAGAAAGTGAGAGGGGCGTTACGCTGAGCTATGCCCTGTGTTAAACACGCGTAGGCCTGCTGTTATAAACGCGCTGTCGTAAAGCGTGTTGTAGCCTATGGACGCCAAATTCAGCATTCATCCAAATGAAAATGTGTCGCTATAGACAACAAGCCTATTGCACCAAAACATTAAAACATGGATCTGAATGGCGCCTTGGGTAATAGTCATAAGCAGACTATACATTCAACACTTAGTAGATCAGACACATTCCAGATTCTGTGTATTGTGTTCGCACTGTGTGGTGACTACGCAGAACAGGTTTGTAGCGCTGTGTGATGACTACTTGCACAGAACGGGTTTGACCTCGAGTGGTTGCCCGACAGCAACGTGCGGACAATGACCCGCATCCTGCCCGCCATCCGTTACAACCCCCAGTCGGGCCGCCCTATCTGGTTCAACTCAACCCTCACGTGCTACTTCGCCTGGCAGGACGCGCGCAACGACCGCACCAAGTCCGTCCTCTTCCCCAACGGAGACCCCATGCCCGCCTCGGCCATGGACACCCTCGAGCAGGTGGGATGGGTGACTGGCTGTGGTGTATTTGTGAATGGGATTTGTGAGCTGCTGCAGCCTGTAATGTTGTCAGTTGAAATGGTGTTTGAACGCTCTGCGCTAGTGTTGTGCTTCATTACTCTAATCTTCTGCAACAATGATCCTTTGGTGTTCTGTGTTATATCTCATGTTTGATCTTTCAATGTCAATGAGCAGTTCTTTTTTGTAGTCTGTTATAATTAGCCAGGTCTGCCTGCTCAGTAAAGTAGGTAAGCGTGAACTTGTAAGCAAGCGAGCATTATCACATGAGACTTTCTTAGACGCTTGTAGCCTGGCAGAGCAGCATGAGTTACTCTACTAATTATATCTGCATTGCATTCTCCTATCCAATCATGCAGCTACTTGGAGGCCCAATAGTGGGGGGGGGGGAGTGGGGCGGGACCCGGGGGGGGTTTAGCGCGTAGGTCAAGTTAAGTAGCCCTGCGGGCTGCGCCCCCCGCTGTGTAGGTGGCTGACGAGGCGGGGGTGGCGTTCCGTTGGGAGAAGAACGACGTTGTGCTGATAGACAACCTACAAACCCTACACGCGAGGCGTCACTTCACCCCCCCTCGCCGCATCCTGGCCAGTCTCTTCAAGAACAACGTCGCTCTCACTCTGCAGCCCTAGACCCTCGGGGGGGCTGGGAGAGGGGGCCGGGGGGGCACTTTACCCCCCTCGCCGTATCCTGGCAAGTCGCTTCAAGAACGCAGCAGCGCTCACGCTGCAGCCCTCAAAGATGGGAATCATTATCGACACCCGGGTTGTTGTTAATAGTTTGAGGAACAAAGGCTTACAAGAGCCGTTGCATCATTTTATTCTTTTTGATAATATTAATGACACGATATTAAGTTAAACAAAACGATTTCTTTTAGCAAGGGGTCTTGCGAATGCAATGTATAGAATTTTTATTCCATTCAAGTCTGCTTATTTTCTACTTGATTGACATCATTGGATTGTGATTGCTCAGCATTCTCTAACTGCAGATGGGTCGTGATTAGTTGATCAGTTTTTCATCGAAACGACCTGGGGGCTCATATACGTAGATATCTTATGACAATCTTAGTCGTAAGATTGTCTTAAGAGAATCTTTGACAAATCTTATCTTTTTTATTGGAAACTCCGCACGTTCGCGCGCGAACCGAATGATGACGTCACGGCGGTCGACGATTGGATTTTATTTGCTTTAAATTTCAGTTAGAATAAGATTTCAGAAAATCTTAAGAAATGTACGTAAATGAGGCCCCTGATGCGTAACATGTAGGATTACTGTAGTGTGGTCTAATTCTGTTTGTAAGTTTTATTCGTAACAGTACCCTACTCGTCGACGGCTGCGAGAATGGCTTTGTTAGTTTCTGACCGTTGTCTTCTAGAAAACTATTTACTGTGATTGGATCAAAAACTGACCAATTGCCTAATAGTAGATCGCGGTGAATAACCCTTGGCGCCACTACACTACGCGATAGGCTGCTTAAATTTTCATGTGTCCATGATTGAATGAAATTTCTTGAAAAATGGATAAAGACAGAAAAAATGTCCTACAACAACTCTGTGAGTAAAATAAAGATCGATTATTGACCAGAAACAGTGATCAGACGAATCAGATTCTGCAGCAGATGCATGGGATCAACTAGACAATGCGCGTGACTGCAAACCTATCCGTGCTATGATGTTTACTATTGTCAATATCAAAAATTCATAAATAACACCCAGACAATAATGTTCTATGTAAATCAACGTACTAAGATGATAACATAATTTTAGAAAAAAAATAATGCAGTAATAATATCGAGCCCATCTTGAGGCTTTAAGGCTCACGCGGCTCGACTGGTTCAAAGTTGCACAAATTTGTTTTAAAAGTTTCAAAACGCCGCGTCCTTATTCTCCGAACGCTTTCTGGATCGTGTTGCCCTTAGCCTTCAGATAGTCCGAGCGCTCCTCCTTCTTACGGTCGAATATAGATGAAGGCTTGATGGCCGGTTCTGTAGCGAACAAAACAGCTTGAATTACATAGATGTCAAAATTAAACCTTATTATTACATTGTTATTATTTATTACAATAGGTGACTATTGAAGGGTCGCATTTGAAGGGTCTAGAAATAGAAACGTTATTCGATCCGAAATTGAACAGTGAAATGTCAATATTTAGAATAGGCGTCTGCGCGCGAACGAAAAAATTGTCAAAATGTCAAAATAGAAATTGCAAATTGGCAGACCGTCTGGGGCAATGATCATCTATTGAAGACATAATTATATTTAAAAGATAATAATTATTTAAACTACCGGCTGTAATTCAATCTATCTTTGCTAGTAGTATAATGATAATGATGATACACAATTATAATTAGCTGGACGATGTTACCAACTTTGTTACAAAACATCGCGCTTTGGAGGCAGTATGCGTCTGAGTCCGGATATTTATGAAGCACTGTCTAAGTAGCATACCACGCAGCCACGCTCCTCCCCTCACACAGCCAAAGATTATAGTCGGCGCTTATCGCGGCTATTTACGGGTTCCCATGTATAATGTATCATTCTGGCTGTCAAACACTGATAGCCGTGGTGTGTAGGCTATCTGGCGCTCTCTGGCGGCGGGAGTAACGTTAGCGCGAACGAGCTTCATAACAGGTTGATGTAAGCTATCAGCAGCAGCAGCAGCAGACCTTGGATTCCCCGCTAGCTCGTCAGATCATCATTGTATCACGGGCCTTCTAATGCCTTCACGGCTGCATTACATGCAGGCCTACGGCGCATTGGCGGAGCATTAAGATAGGCATCAACTATGCTCCCCTATAATAGAATGGGAAAGGGGAGATAGCGCGAAGGCTCGTGCGAAGCGAGAATGAGAGATATATGCAGTAACTAGGAGATCATGTTTCAGACCAAGCGCCATTTCCACCAAGGCCAGCGTCTAAGCTACACTTCTTCGGCTGATACAAATGCATAAAAAACTGTGATGCCAAATAGCCAACTATAAGGTTTACAGGAAATAGGATAAGAATAATACTAGATAGCACTACTTGAATTCTAGTTCTCATTAACCCCTAGTCGGATATTTTAGTTTAAATGCACATTGCGACTGCGACTTTGCAACTTTGTGACTTGCAAATTTGCGACTGTCACACTGCGACGTCGTTTCGACGTTGCATAGCAAAGCATCCACTCCAGCCCCCTCCTCGACACGCAGCGAGCCTCGACGAGGCCTCTGTCTGGCATGGCTCTATTTTGAAGCCTTTTTCATCATTTTTCTTCACTATAATGCAGCAAAACCAGCATTATAATTTATAAACTACACCCGCAGCATTCCCAATCAGCCGTGCCTAGACCTACCAACACACAGCCCTCTCTGTCAACAGCTACTGCCAAAATAATAACCAGAGGCTTACAATAGTCGACAGTAGTCAATAGCCCTTTATTATTATTAGCCCTAATTATTATCTTAGTTGGGTAGTTGCTATAGAGCAACTAAAATAATAATTTATTAGTCCTCGAGGGGCTTAAATATGAACTTATTGTTCATCATTATGTTATTCATTAGGGTAAGTCGCGAATACACCCGAATAATTAATTCAACTATATTCCTCACCTCCCGTGTCCTCCTCCGCCGTGCCGAGCTGGCCCTGCAGGACCTGGTAGGTCTTGGGGACGACCTTCTTGAAGGTCGGGCCGCCCAGCTTGGGTATGGGCTGCTCGTCGATCACGACTCGAGGCTCGGGGGCCGCGGCCCCCCCTGCGGGCTGCGCCACGGGCACGGAGCTCGTCAGGGAGCCATCCCTGCGGAGATGGAATATCAAATATACCATCAGCAACTGAGCAGAGAAATAACGCTGTGGAAGTGTCGCGCTCGGAGCCTGCTGGTCGTATTTTTAATATTTTGTCGTCGCTTGTCTCTCTTGCCATTGAAATATTACATTTAAGTGTAGGCCTACTTAATCATTATAGTCCATAATCAACAAAACGATCATCAATGGAACTAAATTCCGTAAAAATATTTCATCATTGCTGTCGATATGCTTTTTGCTGCTGCTTTTTTCCACAGTGACTTCAAGCGGATTACTGATTCTGTTACGGTCTAACCTGTCTGACTAAACCGGTCACAGTTTTGCTGACTCGTTGACAAATCTGAACCATAGTTCATCGACCAGTGGCCTATAGCAGCTTTTAAAGTTGCTTCTAGTTGAAACGGCGCTACTTACTATCTTACTATGGTTTCCGGCTAAGTCGAGCTCTCACCTCTGGACGGTTAGGTCGAGCTCGTTGCCAGCTCGCAGCATCTCGCTCTTGACCTGACCGTGCGCCATGTTGGCTGTGCTCGCGCCACATATCGCGATAACCAGATCACCCACGCAGAGCCCTGACGCGGCTGCGCGGCCCTTCGGCTGCACCTGCACAGCAGTGCAGTCAAAGCAAGAATTGGATATTTTTTTAAATCATTTGTTTTTCTGAATCTTTCACCAAAACGCTTTCTTTGTTATTGAGCTCCTACACATGCATATCTCATAAATGAATCATTGAGTCATTTCAAGTCCACGGTGTTACGATTGAGTTAGAGTTGAGTTAGTGTTGACCTGAGGTCAACACCGTCTCAACCCGCGCACTTGAAATCGATTTTAAACACGGTGTTTACACTGTATTAGCGCGGTGTTAGCACCGGGTTGAGTTGGAAAGTTAAAATACATCGAACTTTAGATTATTTATTTTAAATATATATCGTCAATTTCTTTAAATAAAGTTCGTCTAATAAGTTACCGATAGGGCCAATCAGCCCTAACCTGTCGTCAAAACTGCAACGATGCCGTCGCAAATTACTTAACTCTTGGATAGGAGAAAAAAAGACCTGGGTAGGCATGGTGTTGAAACCAATCGATTTGAACTCAACGGTCACTCGTTTGTTTACCTATCGCGCAATTCTCCCGCAATTCTCCTCTCGCACTCTCCTAGGCCTATTGCCGCTAGCGGCGCAAGGCCTAGGCCGTGCGTACAAGTGTGACCACGTATCGCCGAGTCAATGGCCGACTAGGCCCATTCGATCACGAATGTTAGCGATCGGCCTACAGCGCGCCAAAATGGGTCTATCCATACTGTACAGCGCGCCAGTTTTTTTAAACACCGCGCTAACACGGTGTTAACACGGTGTTCGCGCGGTGTTAACACCGCGCTAACCTGAGCAACAGGTTGAGGCGTTCCGAGTGCGAACGAGTTGGCCCAAAATTTTAACTCAACTCCAACACTGTCCTAACACCGTGTACTCTAATCACCCATTGTGCTACTTAATAAGCAGCCAGTCAAATTTGCTTACATCGTAAGATGGGCTATAATATTTTGCGCTCACGTAGTTACAGATCTTACGTGTTCGACGTGGAGGGGCAGGCCCTGGTCCGTCCCGCCCTTCAGCCTGAAGCCCCACGGCTGCGAGTTCTCCATCCGCCGCAGCTGCACCACTTGGACGGACATCGTGGATCTCCTCTCTCCACAAAACAATAATAATTATTGTTCACTCGGTCTTCTGCTGCTGACGCCACAGCGACCACGAAGTATTGGATGTCGCGCGATTTCCGTCCGATTCACTTGAATATCAATAAAATAGTTCAACTACGATCTTGATTATTTCTCCTCTTTTCTTTTGGATTCCTGTTGACGCACGAAAACAATAATAACGGTTGATCAGAGGTATTTTAACGCAGGCTACAAAACCCTGGCTGCTTCGCAGTTCCTTGCTAAAATGACACTAGGAAGTGTATAAGTATACGCTAAGCTGTCTGCGGTGTGTCTACATTCTGCGGACTAGATCAACAGCCTCTCCAGCGTCCGTTATCGTCCCGCAGCGGCTTATTTAGGCCTCAGAATGTTTGCGCCTTGGTTCTCAACTCGGCGACTTGAACGTGCGCAGCCCTCTAGCTTGTGCTGAACAACGCTGGTTGTGAGGCTTGGAGTAGGCTGAAGGGCTTTCGCTGCATGGGAGCCGACCAGCGAGCTGTGTCTATAGACCAGGCATCGGTGACATTTTTGTAACGCGTTTCATGATATAACAAGACAGTTTTTAGACTGCGATTTTATATCGAACAGGCCACACATGTCCGCGCTAATCGAACATCTGCGGATTATTTGAGTCGTGCATTTTGCGACTAAACGCCCCTATAGACTGTTACACCGCGCAGTCTGTGCATTTTGCGACTAAACGCCCCTATAGACTGTTACACCGCGCAGTCTGTGCATTTTGCGACTAAACGCCCCTATAGACTGTTACACCGCGCAGTCTGTGCATTTTGCG
>JAQIWG010008916.1:0-11041 GCA_034695025.1 Chamaedrilus cognettii | reverse complement strand
CGCCTCACCCTGCTCCCACCCGTCCCGTTCCGGCTTTCCTGGATCGTATGGTACATGCAATTGGGTGGAAGCGCTTACATCAGCATCTTGATGTCTTGCTTAGTAATCTAACACTTGGCAGTCGCGTGTCGGTTACTGTTTGATATGGAACACACGCACACACACACACATACACATACACACACACACGCACACACACACACGCACACACACACACACGCACACACACACATGCATATTCTTCATCATCACGATTGATGGATCTTCAAATAAGTAAATAATGATACATCTGTATGATAATCTCTATCATTCAGGCTCACAGAGTGTTTTGGCATCACATATCTTGGCATTTGTTGCCTGCAGAAGGAAGATTCCAAATGCTGCATTGCGTGAGCTGAGCGGCTTTTGATTGGGCTATCGCTTGACATGAATGCTAATCCTTCATTTCATTTTCAGGATCATGTCTAATGTCCATGTCTTTGAGAATGATTTTGTAGTGTAAACGCTTCCTTTCTAGTACCCCATACAGTCAGCCAACAGCATACCCTGAGGAAAGTGAGACAAAATTAATCATAAAATGACTATGTTATACAAGTATGAGAATGCAAATGCCATGAATAGAAGTCAAAATACAGTTGCGGACTCTACGTCGCTAAAGCATTGTGAAAATAATAATATGTAACTCAATATTTGCTGTGTCGGTTGCTCGAATAATGATAGCCTGCTATCACGTTACGTAATAGTTTTGTAGTCTGTTGCACTTCTCCCACACCTACAATTCAAGCAATGTTTTTTCAATATCCGTTTACGTGACATATTTTTGGTGCGTTACAAGTGCAGTATGTAGATACATACATGCATACGAACAAGCGTGCATATAGTGCTATAATTCAACATTTCTTTTGCACTATGCCCTCCGTTAATAAATATTGGGGCCTCGCCTGCTTTTACATTCGCCAATCGTTGCACAGAATAATTCAATAGTACTAAATGGCGACTGCTGATAGGCGCTCCGTTGAGTTCTGGGCTGTCATTAGTCGCGTCATACAACATGCATGAAGCATTACTGCAGGGAGCAAGGCAATCGTTATTCCAGGGTCTGGTATTGAATGCAAAGATCTTGCGACAGTAAACACTTTTCGATCAAAAACCACCAGGGTCCAGCCCGCGCTGTTCTTGATTCCCTGACTTGTTGTCCAGGGTATTCTTGACTGCCTGTCAATACTATAATTACACACCATGTTTAATGATTGATCATTGGAACCAATTAAAAGCCCCATCTGCAATTCTAGTAGTTATTTCTATGTAGTGTGGCTAAAGCTTTGACATTGGAAGTAGAGACGACTTTTCTTGGAAACTGAAGCTTTATGGGACTCTTTTTTTTGGATCTATAGATCAGGGAGCCCGCATAATTGAATATGGAATTCAACTAAATACAGGCCCTCAGATCTGTAGATCGAAAGAACGAGATCCAAAGAAAGAGAAAGAAATAGTGTGATGCTATTACACTATTTAACTATACTAATTGGGTAGCAATGGGACAAGCTTTCGCTCAAGCGATAGGCTGGCTATGCGCTTTTTCTGGTACAGCTTTTTCTACAAGGCCAGTGATTTTGCCGGCAATTTGAGTTATGAAACTTATCTGTGTAGTTTGTGTTGACTGTAGGCCTGCATGCAGGATATTTTTGAATACCCCTTCTGATCTAGTGCTCTTCCGATCAAGATACTTACAGAAGTCTAGGTGAAAATATGGAGTTGTTTAAAGGGAAAATAGCTGAATCATTATTTATGACTTTACTTCTATGCTTGGCGTCTTCTAATCTACGTATGTCTCCGCAGCGCTGAAATTACGTTTTTTATGTGTTGGCTAATTTGGTTTTTCTTTCATGGCAAGCTGTAGAGATTTATTTGATAGCAATCTGCTATAGCCGCTGCCCGCTGTGAAGGGCCCGGGCCACTCGAGGCGTTTGGTTTATATCATTGCAAACTGAGTCTCGCCTGGAGCGCCTGCTTACTGGAAGAGCCTGCAGGTTGCCTTGATTTTGTTGATATGGTTGATTTTGCCTGAGATTTAACAAACGTTTTTTCTTTCATCTCGTGGGCTACTCGAGCAGTAATTATAACTAGGAACGTCGGCACATGTTGCGTGCATTGGAACTACTGCAAAACGTTGAATTTTTTGCTGCGCGTTATTTTCGCTGTTTTGTCTCTATGAAATTTCGCTGCACTATGGGCTTTTTTTGCATTTTTGAGAACTGCCAATTGTAATTGTAATGGTTTATGCAGCGTTATTTTTGCGCAGAAATTTTTGTGAGTTTTACCTATTTGCGAAATTTGCCAAAATTAGGATAGATGCGCGAGGATTTCATGTTAACAGTACTCGGTACGGTATTCGGAAATACTCTATAGTAGCATATTTTCCCTGGATATATATTTTTTGTAGTTTAGGGACCGCGTGTGTAGCACAAAGACTATGTACAGTCCAGTTCTGTGCAAGAGAGCACAGAACCGCTCCCCTTTCTTTAGTCGCCTTTTACCACTTGCCCGGGGAGCTCTAGGCTCAAAGCCAATTCTTTGTTTCCCGGCCTGCAGGGCTTTTTTTCACTGGAAATGTTAGAGGACCACTTCCTTCTATCCGGAGCCCACTCGACCCCCCTGCACGCACTCAGTGCGCATGCGCGCGGGTTGCCTAGCAACGAGCCAGACGGATCAATGTTGATCAGATGGAAACCCATTATAAGCCCGGCCTGGTTCAATATCTCAAGGCGTTTGCACGTATTGGCATTGCACCTAGGTGCGAGGGGGGAAAAGGGGGGAGAAAAATGGAGTGTTCTGTTCTGTTGTTTTATAATAACAACGACACGTTTTGATTTTGGTGTTTTCGATTTAGGAGAACCTTCAAGAAGCGAGAATAAATCGGATTGCCTAATTCATGACAAGTTCTTGAAATTGCAACGGCGACATGGAGATGAAGGAAAATGAATTGCATAGGCCTACTTGCAATAAAGTTTGATAATGATTCTTTTTGGCATGACATGTGCAGAGTTAACATGTTGATGACACTCGCTTCTATATAACCAAATGTTGTATAGTACAACAATGTATATTGAATATAACTTGTGCACGTTTTCCACAGAGATTTAGCATTTGATTGACTGATTCGTGGATATTCTTGATATTTTCTGATATTTTTGATATTTTTTGGGTATGCACCTATCCATCTTCTGGTGAAAAGGCAGCAGTTGTTGCCCGCCCCCCTTTTTCAAAATATTTGCGCGTCAACGTTTGTACACTATTTTTTAACAGCGTGGTTTCACGCGAATGCGTGTATTTTTATTTGTGACGTTTGTTTGTCGCGCTAAAGGGGGAGGGAAGGTGTAATAAACACGCGATCCTTTTTCAAGCGTGCGGCGCCTGCTGTAATGGTTCCCGTGGGACCACTGCGGCGCTATGTTTCCAGCGCCCGCCGGGGCTTTGCGTTGGTAACGACGTGTGCTCTGCGATATTAAACGTAAACTGTTCGGGTCCATGTTTTCACACCGGTTTAGACGTTGGCGCCCTGATGAGGACTGCTGGAGCTGGATTTTTGTAGCCGTGCGTCCTTCCTGACGCCAACCAAATAAATAATTATCTGGCACGGAGTTAGCAGCTGGTGATACTTGTGTGTGTAACAACCTTGCTGAAGGCCTGTAACGCCATGGTTTCATAGCTGGACTCCTTGTCCGACGCCTTAACCAGTATCGTCATCGTTAACCGCCGCTATTCAGCAAATGCGACTTGTCAAATACACGTTTTGCATCCGCATAAAATGCAGCTGTTGACGATTCAGGCGATTGAATCCGCATCCAATTTAATAAAATTTCAATTTTAAATTCTTTAAATTTTTTTCTTGTAGACAACAGTCGCTACTATTTTAAAATCGCAAGAAAGCTTGCATGCATGAACGTTATAGGCCTATGAGTTGAGTCTAGTCTTAGGCCTGCCCTGTTTTTCTAGTCTATACCAGTAGGCCCCTACTTAGGCTGTTAAGTGTGGCGTCCCTGGATTCTTATGGGTTGTACAAGGTACGATACAGTTTAGTTTCGGTATATCATTTATTATCATTGTTTTGTGATAGTTTCCACTTTTTTATGGCATGCACGACATAGCGTTGGTCATTATCGCGGCGCTAGGACCCAGCTGTTTTATTTTTGTCCAAATCGCTTTGTGATAAATATTTTAGGAGGCAAAATACTGCAGCACTCAGTCCTAATGCATAGCGCCTCGCTTTGCTCTTGTTTCCTGCACGTGTGACGATAATGGCATTGTGCCCACTGAGGGGAGGGGAGAAGGTGCCTCAGCCCCTCTCCGGAAGCGCTTCAGCCCCCTCAGTATTTGAGAATTTCAACGTCCACCACACCACGAACGTTAATGACAGAAAATCGTTTCTGAAATCTAATTTTTCAAAGCCCGATGAACGAGCTCTTTCTCCCTACCACACCCTCTCCCCAATATTTTGGGTCGCAGTGGGTCTTGTGCCAAAGACCCCCATTTACATATTTGCTAGGGCGGGGTTTAAAATTTTATCGGTGCGGTTGAATTTCCCCCAACTCCCCTCCCCCTGTTTCCATTGCGTCCCTGGCTGCAAGAGTTGTCAGCCCGGCGGAGCACATATGTTGAACGGCCGCTAACGCCTCCCCCGAGTCGCACCGTGGCGCGGAGCAACAAGGATGCTACTGGTAGTCTATACAGGAGGGGTCTTGGGGCAAGGATGCAACACAGGCAGTAAATCAGGTCTCGGCGGAGGAACCGCATACGGAAGGGTTTTTGTCAGCGGCGTCATCATTAGCGGGTAAAGGGCTGTGGAAAACTTGGTTGTCCCACGGAGCCCCATGACAGCGGTAGCTGTAGATAAGGGGGGGGGGGTAATCTGAGATACAGCAAAAAAAAAATTGTTGGCGCCTACGATTCTAGCAAATTTTGTCATGTGCTGTGATGTCTTTTCCTTGCAGAGGAAATGTATCCTACAAGCGTTCTGTTCTGTTCTGCTGCAGATTGCAGCACGATGTTGACGTCACAGCGGCACTCGACCAATGAGAGCGCAGCAGCGCTCGGAGCTAACGCCAGCTTTCTCGCCAGCCTCGACGACCTACAGGAGGTATGCTGTTTTTATCACTAGCACAAACTGCGAAGGAAATCTCCATTAATTTATTATATTAAATTTTTCTGTATTTATTACGGTGCATTATTTATTAATATTTTTTCTTCCAATTCGTAGAACCGTGAACATTGGTGTAAATTAGCGAACAAGACATACACTTCGCTACAGTGACTGAATTGCAGTTTCTGTTACTGAGTGGGCAGTGTGCTCTTGACTGGTTTTGTGCATTTTAACAGATTCGATTTCTGTTTGAGTAGCTCATATTTTTATCTGTATTTCAATAACACGATGGAAGTTGAATGTGGCATTTTATATGATATAGTATCATAAACTAACAGCCTTTTTTGTCATCTAATCTGTCAATGTTCATGTTTTCACACAGGGTTAGACTTTTGCACCCTGATGAGGACTGCTAGAGCTGAGTTTTTATGGTCGGATGCCCTTCCTGACGCCAAGCAAATAAATAATTATTTGGCAGCTAGCGACACTTGTGTATTTAATAGCTTTGCTGAAGGGCCTGTAACACATGGTTTCATCGTTGCCGGCGCCGGGACTTGAACCCTGGTCCTCTGGACTCAAAGTCTGATGCCTTAACCACTACACCACAGCGCCTTGCTATAATGTATTGCAATATAATATAATATAATATAAATGTATGGTTTCAGTGTGAGTGGTACTGGGGGTCGGCTGGGTGGGAAGAGGCGGAGGCGGGTCTGGAGTGTCAGCGGGATGGGTCGTTTCTCGTGAGGGACAGCTCTGACCCACGCTACATCATTTCTCTCAGCTTCAGGTCCCAGGGGTCGACACACCACACACGCATCGAACACTACAAGGGTACGACGAGTAATATAACTAGTGGTAGTAATACTGGGGTTATTGTCGATCTCGACGTCATCCGGGAATTCCATTTTTGATATATACGGTTGTTTTGCAGAAAAACTTGAGGAAACTGAGGAATGACTTTTTCGTATAAATATGACTTGTTTGAGTTTCTATGTTCGTATTGTATTGGTGTTTGTTTGAAACTCTGCATTGTCTTCTTAATTAACCTCTTAAAGTTGTGATAATTTTCGTTGTCATATGACTGATTGTATGCTTCGCACGATTTCAGTTGTTTTATTAACTAACTTTTTTGACCTTTTTGACGTCTATTTTGTTCATGTCCATGTTTTCTCACAGGTTAGACGTTTTGCGCCCTGATGAAGACTGCCAGAGCTGGGTGGCCGAATGCCCTTCCTGACACCAACCAAATAAATAATTATCTGGCACGGGGTTAGCATCTAGCAACACTTGTGTGTTTAACAGCCTGTATGTTTTCGATGAAACAATGGCAACAACATCAACGACAAGCAAACAAACAACAAGCTAAAATTAAAATTAAAATTATAATCAAAGAAGCAAAGTAATCTGGTGCATGACAGTTGACTTCGCAGAAACAAAAACATTTCGCTAAATAATTTTAGAATGCTATTTAAAATTAATCAGACACCACAATAAGTTGATGTGTAGCGAAAGGAGTCGCTCTCATTTAAAGTTGAACTTTTATTCGCGATCGATTTCGCGCTGACTGACTCTGCTGGCTATTATTTCAATGCTAAGATCATAACAACAAGATCAAAGAGCAAATTATTGAGTGCTCAATTTCAGTGCACCTTGCCCCTATGGGGCAATCGGTGCTTCCGAAGAAACATGACCCCTGCTAACTTCACTACCTCAGTACAATCAGGTGCGGCCGCGGGCCTGCAGCCATATCGTGACGCTGATTGGTACAGGTGTGCCTAGCTGCCATGACAACCAGGTGAGGCAAAACCCGCGTGCCTTGATCTCCCCACCGGCGGCGAGCGAGCCGATGCAAGACTTATTGGCACGGTGTAATGGAAAAGATTCTGCATGGGCAGAGCTAATGCGTCGGGCAGTGGTACAGTAAGGCGCAGAGCCGGAACGGAAGCCGTTACGTAATCGATCCATAGATCGATCGCTAGGTGCGCTGTTGTTAGGGCGCGACCGGGGCGGAAGTGGGCGTATTGAGGGGGCAAGGGGACATGGCCCAAATTTCAAAAATGACTTTGATATATTTAATTATACTTTGACACCATTCCGCTCAAATTTGTTGTCATCAGAAAAATGGCATTGAGATACTGGAATACTATTCACTTTTTACAACAAATATTTTTTTACGTGCTGAAAACGTTTGATGGCCTATCGCCTTCGAACGTTTTTTTACTAACAATTACTAACATGTTCCAAGCAAACTGGTGAACAACTATTTTTGCATGTTCTACTGCCAGTTCGACTTTAAAAAATACCTTTAATACCTCATTGGTTTTGCTGCATTATGGTGAAGAAAATGATCAAAAAGGGCTTAAAATTGCGCAATCTTGCTAGTGCATTTAAAATAAAATATCTGACTAGGGATTGCAAAGTCTCAGAGTTTCAAAGTCCCAAAGTCGCAAAATGCATTTTATCTTAAATATCCAACTAGGGGTTAATAATATTTACTTACACGATATTCAAAAAGTGCAAAACGCGGTTAGGTAACCTTCTTATAAAAAATATTCTACCAGCAATACTTCTCCTCTGATTCAACCCCCTTAAATTAAAATCTAGTTCGGCGCCACTCCTACCCAGCCTACGGGGGAAATGTCACGTGCGTGACGCACCGAGCGACCCCAAGCGGCCACATTTAGCGCCAAGGCCGCAGTACTTCTTCCCTGCCCCTATATAGTGATTGTTTTGAATGACGGCTTTGAGGCGACTTTCCTCTTTGAGGCGAATGACGTCGTAAACAATTTCAAACGCGGCGGTTCTCTTTGATGTTCCCACCCAGCCAATCACAGATCAATATGTGACTGTGAGGTTGTAGAACTCAGTGATTCCACTGCTAGGGGTTATCACTAGATTTAAGAATAAACTAAACTAACCGCCTTTTTTTGCCTATTCGGTTAATGTCCATGTTTTCACACAGGTTTAGACGTATGCGCCCTGGTGAGGACTGCAGGAGCTGAGTTTTTATGGCCGGATGCCCTTTCTTATACTAGATTTAGAAATATTTTAGTGATTTGGGGATCTGATTTTTAGCGCAATCCCAAGATATCTCGGGATATCTTTATTACAAAATTTCTGCATTTTGTATTAAGAGCTGGGGATATTTTTGTGAAAATATGCGATCTAAGGATGGTTTTCTGTCAAGATGCCAAGGGTGTGGGCATATTTTGTTTTGATTCAATGGCATCACTGGTGGAACGTAACGAATTGTACCGTGGGAGGTGATTTGTGGCACAATATGCTTTTGTTGTGGAATTGGTAAATTATTCGAATGAGTTGAATCTAGCAAAGCAGTACTATGAAAATTTGTGCTGGTCAAATTGCACCGAATAGAAATGAGTATATTGTCATATGAATGCGTGAACTATCGTATCTCATTCAGTTTTAACTTTGATGTTTGGAATCGGATGAAATTTGTGTTTGAAGTGCAGCGCAATAAACTCTTGACACGATTCTATTGCTCAATTCTGTTACGTGCAACTTTACGCTCAATTTTAGGACAAAATAATGTTAATTTTCCGATGCGTATATAATTGTGGATTTTAGACCCGTGATGAAAATCAGCGTAACGCTTTGTCTTGCGTGATTATCATTTGATCTGATTCTTTAAATTTATTTTGACTTTATGCTGCCATGAAATGCCGCTCGTGTCCAATAAATACTGTTCGCTTTCTTTTTTTTGCCATTTCAACAACAATGTCCATCCTCATTGCATGAATCGGAATAGTTTTGCGCAAGATTCATCAATTGTTACAAGACTTGTAATCGCATGCATTGATTTATTTTATACTGTAGCGTTGAAGAATAATATAAAGAGCTCAAGTTGTCATTATTATGATTATAAGCAATTTTATTAAAAAGAAACATGGGTCGATTATTTACATATTGTTTGTTTCACATGGTTCAATTTCTGTAACTTGTAGCGTTTTGCAAGCTAACTATTTTCACCCGAATTAATAACTTTGGTCTTATTTGCGATGCGTTGCAGGAAGGTTCAGCTTCTACGCGCAGCAGCATTCACACGAGGCCGCCACCATCGTTGAGTTCATCGAGAGCGCCATGCGTCAGTCGTTAGAAGGCCAGTGCCTCTACTACCTGCGTCCCAGGGCCCCGGGCCTTGCGCCTGCACCAGTGCTCCTACTATACCCGCTCAGTCGCTAGAGGACCAGTGCCTCCACTACCTGCGTCTTTAAACGATGGGACTTGCGCCGGCACCAGTGCTTCTATTCCCCGCTGACGCCAGAGGGTCAGAAAATCCCACACAACAAACGACGGGATGATATTCCGTGCATGGTTTTCTGTAAATTGCTTTGGCGACAGTTCGGCGCAGTTTTGCAGGGTATGGATTGATAGATTTGCGAGTGCGTGGCTACGCTGCGTGTATTTGTGATGTTTCATGATCGCGAAATGCCGCTCGAAATTGCAATCAGTACGAGCATCTTTTAATAATTATGTAAATCTGGATTCAGATGCTCTCAGAAGCGCCAGAAGAGGAGGAGCAGGAGCAGGGGGGGGGCACAGTTTTTCCTTTACATTCTCCAGCGGGTCAATGATTTACTAAACGTGCTCTTTTATTGTACAGCCCTTCTTTGTGGTAGGCCTACAATACCAGATGATGCAGGCTGATTTTAATTTGCAATGGACACTGGTCTATTGAGGAACGTTTCGTGTTTATTGAGCCTATTCGATTTATCTGCAACTACCCAAAAATAAGTCCTCCTTGAAAAATGATTGTCCCCCCTGCCGTTAAATCGGTCCGGCGCCTCTCGCTACGGTGTGCACAGTCTTGGCAGCATTGATCGTCTTTATTTAGTCGTATCGTCCTGAATTACACTTATACCCAGTTCCATGAACGCGAGTTGAGATCAACATCTAGATTCAATTACAGACTGGCCAATCAGCGTGCGTGAACCGTGGTTAGATCTTGATAGGTGATGCTTGACCTACACTGATTTGTCAGTTTCTAATTTTATCTCAATCGTGATCTCGATTCGCTTTCATGCAACCGGGTATTTATTATTGTGACGTTTAATTTGACTAGGAGCGATGACGTAGCGAGCGTGTGGTAAATATGAGCCTGTGTACAGCGTGTGTGTGTTTGTGCAGTAGTGACGTCATGCGTGGATGTAGTGGTTGCAGTGACGTCATCGTTTGACTTTTGCGACTGGCGCGCGTCGTGGCGTTGATATCTTTGACAACAGCTGCCTGGTGTCGATACTTTGCGGAGCAGCGGTGCGCGAGGAAGGTTGAGAAATGTGAATAGTATCTTGCCAGGATTCAATTGTCCGAGGGGGTTAGGGCCGGGCCGTAGGCTGAATTTTGTTTCCGGGGGCTGGTTTAGCATCACAATTTGCAGAGCTTGTGAAATAGTTTAAAGGCCAACCAGATTTTTGTTTGATTAGCTTTTAGGATTTTTGCGCAAGTCCCAATCCGGCGGGCTTCACGAAATGTGTAAAATATCCGCCCAGAACAGAATTCGCAACCGGGGGCTGGAGGTCTATGGCGTGGAAGTCTAGTCCTGAAGATATTTTCTCAGAAAAATTTATTTTGTGATGCATCATGCATTGTGCATGTGTATTACGACTGTAACACCTTTAGAGTTCGGGTCAGTTCAGAACGTTTTTATCAAGATCATAGTGTGCTAAACGATTGCTTACAGTCAAAATCTACAATTTTCACCGTTTTATGGCAATTTTTTCTTTTGTAGCAATATACTTAATACATAATAATATACAAATACATTTAGTTAGCTTTATTGCTGTGAAAAATTCTGAACATCCAGTGGCGGATCCAGGAATTTTGTAAGGGGGGGGCCCGGAGCCCCGCCCAAAAAAAAATTCCTCCCGAAAAAAGTGA
>JAQIWG010008915.1:0-11041 GCA_034695025.1 Chamaedrilus cognettii | reverse complement strand
GCCTATTTATTAAATGCCTATTTATTAAATGCCTATTTATTAAATGCCTATTTATTAAATGCCTATTTATTAAATGCATGGTTCGCACCACCTGAAGGCAGACAGAAGTTTGACAGCAGCTATCGTTATGGATCGATTTTATTTATTTATTGCGCACCTTTCCGGCGTTGATGGTTCGATTTTAAAAGCTTGGCAGATTTTTATTGGACGAACCTGTCGTTCATTATCTAATACGAACTGTATACATACTTGACAGGGTATTGATTATTCTAAGCGTGACGCTATTTCCGCAACCATTATCGTGTTGTCGCAGGCCTATAGCTCGTAGCTCAATCTGATTCTCAATCTCCCGATTTCTGATTGTGAAAACGATGATTGGGCAACTTCAAAATTTCATTTGCATAGACTCATTCAAATGCGAATATTACAAATTATACATATTTTATAGTCCATAAGGTTTTAGCCAGCACTGATAAGCTGCAGCTACATATTTATACTTCGTGATGGCTTGCACGAAATAGCCGCCTGCTGTAGGCTACAATCAGTGGCGGCGCGCCAATGGGGCTAGGGACGGCAAATGCTCTCCTTAAAATTTTAGGGGGGGCAGCGCCCCGCCTTGACTATTGGATTTGCTCCCCTTCAAGTTAAACTTTTGTACTTAACATGCCATTGTAGGCTGTAGTCATTGCCTTTGCCCATGGTCTTTCAAAAATGGTTGGCTTTACGTTGCTTAAGGTGGTTAAGAATCGAACCAAAAAATCGAACATTGCCCCTCCTTGAATTTTTAGGGGGCAATGCCCCCCCTTAAAAATAGGTCTTTGGCACCGTCTGCTCCCCCCTAAAATTAAACCGCTCCGCCGCCACTGGCTACACTGCAGGCCTACATTCGTTTCTTTGTAGATGTCGCTTAGCTACAAAAAAGTTGAATATGTTTCTTTACGTCCGATGTAAAAAAATTTCACCACTAACATTTTATCTGTTTCTCTACGATGACCTTCTTCAAGTACAAGCTGGCGTCAATGATGGGTGTTGTTAGACATTAACAAAGCTAAACATGCCATACATGTACCTGTTTTCAATTGTCGAAACGTAAACCAAAGTACTCAGGGCGATTCCACGTAGGGGATGGCAGGGGATGCTTCCCCCTACCAGCATGTCAAATATTTTTTAGTCCATGTCAAAAATTTAAAAGGTATGGAAAAATGGGTGGAAATGAGCGAAAAAGAGACTCATCCCCCAAGGGAAATTTATATGCTTCCTAACGGGAATTTAGCAGTCAAGAATAGAATTTTTGGCTGTTAAAATTTTCTGTCATCACTCCCCCCTCGGTCGCAAATTCAGTCCGAACGAAAAAAATCTTATCATCCCCCCCACCAAAAATTCCTGGAACCGCCCCTGAAAGTACTCACGAATAGCATCGTGGAGACACAATCCCAGCAGGAATTAGCCGCAGGTAACGCTACATAAACAATCTCGCCTTGACAACCGCACTGAACCGTATGTTATATCACTGCGGATCGATTTCTAAAACAACAGTGTCATCCAGAGTTACATTTACTGGAAAAACGGCTAGGGGGGTCGATTTTTTCCCCCTTTAATCCTAACTTGCGAGCGGGGTGGGAGGGGGGGAGGGTGCTGACGCAACTTTTATGCGAACTAGGAGGGTTCTATAAAGGGGCTACTATAGCCTAAGGCAACAAACAACGACTCGGTATTACTCTAATTTATGTGATGGAGCTACATTTGTATAGTCCATCCCTAATTTTGCGAACATCTTTAGTTGTTTTCACTAATTTTGACCTCACGCTGATCATTCGCCTTTTAATATATTTTAAATATTTGGCGGGAAAAAACATTGTACTATATTGCACACAATCTTAGCAACTTCTCTTTTTAAAATCAACTGCACAATAAAAAGTAACGGAATGTTTACATTAGAGACTTGAAATGTTATCATAATATCAATATATAGTCTAAGTGTCTCTAGTTTTGTTAATTCATAAACCAGCCTCGGGTTGTACGAGTAATTCCTGTACGACTCTGCAGGCTTCAGTGCTCCACGGGCTATTGCCTTTTAATACCGCCTGTGAAAGATTTGCTCAAATGGCAAAGTGTAAATCTGCTATTATTTAAAGGAATGCTATCGCAGCAATGTGATGCTTGTAAAAAGGCATTAATGACGCTGGCGCATAATCATTTTAGCGTAGATAGTTACGGCGTAATGCCATCATTATTTTCAGGCCTTCACTAGTTTTATTGAAACAGATGAATGACGCAACAGTGACGTCCCTAGCGTGTGACGTCATCGTGGATTTATTGCAGGCGCTAAACGTGAACGCCAAGCATTCACGAGAAACGATCGACAGAGCCATACAATGCCGCATAAAGCACGGAATATAAGTCAAGGCCGCCATAGTCGGAGTGATGGAACATCACTTAGGCCTAGTCACATAATAAGTTAATCGGTTTAATGCGCCGGTGCGAGCGTGGTGGGCGTACCTGATGGGTTCAGCATTCCGCGTCCTTCTGAACTCGAATCAAACTCGATTATGGACCGTACGTGACTTTATACGTCGCAGCACTTTCTTGTAATTCCATCGACACCGGCATTGGAAGAGGGCGGAATATATAGTAGTGCTAATAGTAACGCTACAGTAATAGTAGTGCTACATAGTAAATGCTAACGCGGAAGGATACCACAGATGAGGGTATACACTGTGGAACTGGGTTAATGCTTCTTGATTGTAGTCATGAATGTACATTTAATTTTTTTTAGAAACGGTCTGATCAAGGCCTTGCGTATGCGTTTCATGCGCAGGGAAAATGTCGTAATAAATAATAAATATAATATATAACTTAATAAATATAAAATGTCGGCTAGTGCACTCATGTATGCTGATGACCTAATACTGCTATCATCGCAAGTTCGGCACGTACAAACAAAATGATCTCTTTGCCTTGTATTGAGGAAAAAAATATCCATTCATTCAGTTAGCGTATACAATGATGTCAAGTATACCTAGGCATTTACTTATTAGTGATAACGAGCGGAAGCGTAGCTGCGCAATTGATTCCCATTTCTAAATGTACATTCATTTTCGCGGCCCAACTTAAGAAAATATGAGTTCACGTCATATTCTTTCGTTTCCCGAATTCCTTCTCTTATACTTTTTATTTTTTAGAAAATTGCTCTGAAAGAAGATCTATCGGAGTTTTTAACGGTAAATTGCGATTAAACTGCACTGCTACCTAGCCCTATGCTATTGATTACGCTCACGTTTCTACTACTTCAATTTACTGAGTTTGCGTTAAAACGAGGTGCGTTGTAATATATATCTTTTTGCCTACATGTAAATTGGACTAAAATTTTGCGTTCCTTTTTAAAGTTCTTTTTCTTTTGAACTTTGTGCTTTTCTCGTAATCCTTTAAAATATTCTTTATGGGCCTGTGAATTTTTTTTTTCGATTTAGCGTTTCGTACATTAAATGTTTATTAATAATTAATGTGTTTTGTGTTGATTAAATGAAATGATTAATTATGTAATTGATAATAATATTATTAATTAAATAATTCTGCTTGTGGTAGTATGTTGATTTGATTTTCTCGCTCAGTAACTGTGCTATCAGTTTTATGATATTTTCATCTCTTGGCCACTGTGTCGATTTGTATGGCGTTGATTTCCTTGCAAGCGCCATATATCGCGTCCCTTATGGACCTGAGGTTTTAACCTTTTTTGTATCGTGATTTGTACTTTTTACGTGCTGTTTGTGTTTGATACAAATTCAAATCAAATATATATATACATAAACCAAAGACTTCGGAGCAAGAATTGAACCTTGCGTTAAGCGGAGACGAATGACTACACCAATCCGCTATCTTGTCACTCAGTTTATTATACGATTTCAGTACAGGCATACGCCGTAGCGTTCCAGTGAACGGCAAGCTTTCAGCTGCACAAAACTAAGTGAAAGGATGGAGACTTTAAGAACTCATTTCTGTCAAGGACACCTACAGACAATGCGAAGTCCAGTTATTTCTCTGCAGTCTTTGGTATGAACCGAGCTCTATCACGAAATAGAAATTAATTAGCAATATATGCAACACGTTACTGGACGCCTGTGAATGTGATTGACCCCCCCCCCCCCCCCAGTGTTCTCACTATAGACATGAACGATTTGGTTGGGTGCACACTGTTCGATGTCGTTCAATTTTGCCCGGTTAGTGGTGCTGTAGTTAATACAGACAAGTGTCTTTATTATAATACTCAATATGCCAGCGAAAAGACAGTAACTGTTTCTCGTTGTCCTGTAAATTCGGTACCTGGGTTTTTGGGGGGGGAGGGTGTTGACAAAACTTTTCCACGCCATTTTGAACAGTGCATTGTATTGAGGGCCATTTTTAACAATACAAATGAACTATTTACTACTAAATATTTTTTTAACTTAATTGCTCAAATAATTGTTTTATTTTCTTATAAATTACTAAACTGCTCTATAATTGCTCGATATGACCACTGCTCGATCTGGGTCATTTTGCTCGAAAATCGATCAATTGCTCAATGAGTGAGAATCCTGATTGAGCCACCCTATTTTTGTATGTCATTACATTTATCCTTTTTTCAGGTGCTATCCAGATGCGAATAGTATCTGACTACATGTATTTGAATGCTTTTCGTGACAACTAGACGCACGACCTGGTCCCAGGTTCTCATTGTTAGCCCCTAGTCGGATATTTTTGTTTAAATGCACGTTGCGACTTTGCGACTTTGCGACCTTGAGACTGCGACTTTGCGACTACGACTTTGCGACTGCAACTTTGCAACTTTGCGACTTTGCGACTTTGCTTAGCAAAGCATTTATATCAGCCTCGTCCTCGACACGCAGTGAGCCTCGACAAGTCTGTCTGGCATTGCGCCATTTTGAAGCCTTTTTCATCATTTTTCTTCATCACAATGCAGCAAAGCCATGTACTATTAGTCGGAAGGTTAGCAGATCCAAGCATTAATTTCCGTGTAGCTACATGCATAACACGTCAGCATCTATTCGCGGACATGCGCTTTTCTTTAGCGTCGCGATTAACGTTCACCACTTATCGGTTTTCGTCAACGGCTCTCAAGAGAAATATTGAATGAACAGGCCTAATTGAAATCGTGACATGGGATATCTCAGTCTCAGAGACCTGAGATTTTAGACAGTTTCTGAATTGAATCAACCACACAATGCATGTATAAAAATTGGTGAAAAGGAATGTATGCGAACTGATGATCGTGCGAATCTTAGTAAGCTTTTGTATCTAGTGTACCACACCCTGGATCTCATTGATCGTGTTCTTTCACCAACTTCTCGTCACGGCTTCCGTTAACTGGCGTCGCCGGGTCTGTGACGCCAGAATTACGATAATTGGGTAAGATCTAGCAATCAAGCTCTTCAAATAAGCTGCTTGCGTTTCTCGCTCATTTTGCAGGATAAATGATACTTGAACAATGCGAATTTAGCCGAATGTCGATACTGAAGAAGGCGCTTCTTCAGTATCGCTCAACGCTTATCGCTTAACGCAATAGGCTTAACGAGTTTAATATTAACGTTTAATTTTCTTGCCACAATGCAGTAAAATTACGTGAGCATTATAGTGACAAAATGAGTACACAAAATTAAAAATGGACTCCAATGCGATTCAATCAACGCAATCTGTAAATTTGACAAACCACAGGCCTACATGCACCTGTCTTTTAAATTCTTAATCATTATCCAAATTGTATAAGGGTCACCGCCATAATCTCAGAATAGGACAGAATTATTAGCATATGCTACACGAATTGCATCAACGATCTAAGAAGCTTCCACGAAAGACAACGCAAGAAACATCAGGCAAAATTGCCTGTGCATGCGTCAATAATGTTGTAATCACGTCAAACGTCTCCTTCCATGGATTGTATTGCAAATCCGAAATATATTGAAGAGCTGGACATAGCTTCACACCTTCAGTTTAAATGACGCAACACTTTTTAAACTAGGAGATACATAGGCCTACTACAGTTTACGTTATATATGTAGTATCGTTTCAGTTCTGCAGTACGCGTTATCGGGCTTTATACATGTACAATACATGTAGTGTCTTTTTAGTTCACGAGTTCAGTAACTCTGGTTGCACTTGTCGCAGCGTTGAGTATCCGCTGAGCTGCACTCACTGTCACGACCAGTGTGTCCATAAATTAGCTTGATTAAACCTGCCGCAGTTCTCAGCGACGGTGGCGAATCTTCTCAAAGAAACCGGACGACTATTACGCGTTTGGTGCACACACGTTAACCCTTCATTACACAGATAATTCTTCCATTATTGATTACATCGGCCAGGTTCGCCTGCGGATGTCATTGACCTCATAGACTGTTGATTAAGTTTATTACTTGCATAATATTAACCTTAAATTTCATCGTCATTCGAAGACTCCGTCCCTGTTATATCCCTGTCCCTGTCCGGCTGCGTTATATCATATATATTACTAGCATAACGGTATATACTGATGATACTGACTAATGGGAAATGGTGAAATGACATAGCTGATTAAGGCTTCTATTTACCACCCACTGTGCATTTGATATTAACGTGTGATATTCGCAATCGCACGAAATTTTAATTTGTTTGTTAGGCCTACGTTCGCTCGGGTTTTGGTTTAAATTCCCCGCTTAATTAAGCGAGTGTGCGAGAGCAATCATAATACCTTATTTGAAAAACTCATAGGCATAGGTTAACTGTGGCTGTTTGTTCGACTTGATGCAACGCATTATTTTTGTTTCAATTCAGAATTAAGTCAAAGCATTGATACTTAATTAGATAAATTTGAGATAAAGGGTTAGCAGTTAGCAGGAATTGTTTCTACGATAATGTAGCCCAGGTGTGCCATTAGTCTTACTGTACAATATTGCTCTTATATATCCGGTACATGTAAATTATGTGTATTTGATAATCGGGCGATTTTCGACCGATAGATAAATCTCCCACTTAGTCATCCCACTACGTTTTCAGATTTGTTTCCATTGTTTTAAAGAACGCACCTAACAATGTAGATATAATACAGCAAAATTTAACCGTAGCCTATATTGTGTGGTGGCGTCATGACATATTTTAAGAACTAAGAAGGCACAGTTATGGTCTTTGCGAAATAGCTTACAAAAGTAGCTTTTTAGGAATGTTAGCTTGATTTTTGATGCTTTGCGTGTGAGCTTCGTTTTTTGATGTTTATGCCGTGCCGTGTAAAGGCGAATGAAAGAATTTTTAAAATGTTCAGATTAAATACTGACTGTTCCAAAATGCACTTTGTTTTGACTAATGTAATTGAAGCAAAAATTGACCAACAATGATTATAGATGACAATGGCTACACATTTGTAGATCTCTTTGAGTGCTATGCGACATTACACGCACGCTATCCAGTGATGCACTACAGTGCTGGGTATTTATCCCTAGGTTTGGGGATATTTTGGTGACTGAGGGATCTGACTTTTAAGGCAATCCCAGATATCTGGTTTTTTTAAAATACAAAATGACGTATTTTTTAATGGAAGCTGGGTATATTTTTTGGCCAAAATGCAATTTTTGGCCGAGATAGCCTGAATCTAGATATATTCCATTTTGGTCCACTGGTATCACTGACTGTATCTCATTATAAAGCTGCGGATAGCGCGAGTGCTCCGCGTTGCAGTACTGAGCAGATGCTTCCCACCTGTCAGCAGGAGACTGGCTGATTGCCGATAATCTTCTCTTTCGTCGCGCTCGTCGATGGAGATCATGGCAAATGACGGATAGACTCAACGGAGGGGGCACCGGTAAATTTAATAAATTTGGCGGAGGATAGCGAAAATGAGACTGAATATTCTTGTCAGAATAGGCAAAAATCTTTGCCAACCTCTAAATCTAACCGAAGAACTAAATCAACTTCTTAGTCTAGACGTTACATAACATCTCACGTGCCTTGTATCTTGTGCTGCAGCTAGCGTTCGAAGGGGTTTTTAGATCACCGCAATTTATGGTAATCTAAGATCGGTAATTTGCGGTAATCCATTATAAATTACGGTAATTTATAATAAATTACAGATTCGGTAATTTATCCTGATTTTTTTCTTATGAAAAACTTAGATTTTGGCATGAAACGCACTTGAAATGCATCTTATGACATCAACCTGTCCCGTTTCGTTGAAAACATGGTTGTTTTGACGGAAAGTAGCCTTCTTCGATGTAGAATCCTAGCACGATTTTAAAAATTTGTTTAATAATTTGAATCGTTTCTGTAGTTTACAGGTCAACATTTTTTGTAGTTAGATTACCATAGATTACCATAGTTTACCGGTAATTTGAGAATAGATTACCGATAATATAAATATTTCAGTTTACTGTTAATTTTCGAACGCTAGTTGCAGCTTTAGGCCTATTTGTATTATGCCTGGCTATACCATGCACCGATCTGAACTGATAGCCTATATAATTTGATGCGTTCTGACTTCTGAGTGAGAAGGCCTATACGGCCCAGTACTGGAACCTGTAGGCATAGGCCTATATTTTTGAAATTCACTTATGGCAACTGTAGATTTATCGGTATGTTACTTCTGAAACAAAAACGGTTTTGATTTGATTTAATTCGAGTCGCTAAGTGCCAAGTGATGCTAAATTTACTCTTAAAAACAACACAAGAAGCGCTTTGTCTCATACTGAGATTTGAAGAATTTTACTCCACTGCAAATTTAACGAAGGGGCATATGCATTCATCCAACCTTAAGTTTTTCGCTTCCTGCACGTTCAAAAATCTTACATATAATAGAAACGTTGTTGAGTGGAATGGTTTTTGCTGTTGAAACAACAATAGCTTGAAATCGAGCCGGAGTCCGATATTGATATTTCATGGAATCAGTCTGATATCAACCACTTAGCCCCTAGTGTTGCATAAGTTGTATAAAAAGCTAGGCATTATTCACAAACGTTGTCACACTGCATTTGAAATAAGAAAAATATGAAGTAAAATATGTTTTTTAAATCGTTTTTAATTGAATTACATAGCCACCATAGTGATAAAAAGTTTAAAAAGTTTTTTTGCATCATTGTGAACAATTTTTCTACTTTCCCTTAGGATCTAGGAGAAGAAATATTGCTTATTACTCAGGGTTTTTGTAGGCCTAGCCAAAACGGGAACATATTTTAGAAAATTCGTATAAATTTTGATTTTGCAGCAGACGCCCAAAAGGGACGGAGATACCTGGGGCCTCATTTATGTATATTTCTTAAGATTTTCTGAAATCTTATCCTAACTGAAATTTTAAACAAATAAAATCCAATCGCCGATCGCCGTGACGTCATCATTCGGTTCGCGAGCGAACGTGCGGAGTTTTCAATAAAAACGTAAGATTTGCCAAAGATTCTCTTAAGACAATCTTACGACTAAGATTGTCATAAGATATCTACGTGAATGAGTCCCCTGTACGTTACGGAACGCGTGCGAAAACAAAGAATTAAGCGTTTTAATTAAGCGTTTTGCGAAAATTGACTCGGCATGATGAGAAAGGATTCTCACTGACTTCAGCCCGTTTATCATCATTTATCAGCTTAAATGTATAAGTCACTATTGATTTTCATTGTGTAAATTGTGCGACGCCCTGCCACGTAACTGGCCGTACGGCGGAGCCTATGCCTTTGACATAATATTGCATAATTTGAACAAATATTTCGCCTTTTCATTGTAATAAACTATGTCTATCCGTATTCATTGGCACGATGCATTAAGCAATGCATTCGCCTTCATTCGATTAGAAGCCTGATCTTGTGCATTCATAACATTACTCAGCAAACCTCCGTGCGGTACATTGTAGTTCTATCTTGTCTGGCTTATTGGTATCATTATAAATAACTTATCTCACTAACGTAAGTCTCTCGATACAGCGCGCTGGCCTCGTATTCACCCATTGCAATGGACCTGCTGAGTCTACCAGTAGCTGAGCTTGCATTCCGACGGCAAATCTTATAATTCGACAAAGCTGTTAGTAAATGCGATATTCCGGGTAGCATAGGCCTGCTCGTCCTATAAAATTTCCTTTCGTCAATAAAATTCTCGCCAGGGCAAAAATAAGGACCATTGCCGTTCATTATATGCGAGTCGCTTCGATAAAATTTCGAAGCTGCACGAAAGGACAATGTTTGCCCGGAGAGCTTCCCGTTTTCGATCGGAATCAGAGCACGATTGGTCCTTGGTCCATCTATTGCGCTTGTGAATCGAAGCCTCAATTCAATGTACAGCATTACATGCGCCCAGTTTTTGAGCTGCGTGTGTAAGGAGATCCATTTTGACCGATATTGAAGGGTTGTCCTATAGCTACCGAAGTATTTAGCTTCGATTTGTCGGAGAGCAGTGAATTCCAAGATTTATTTACCGGCAATACAGTATACCCCCCCCCCTCCGCAACTATGTCCCGGCGCCGGCAACTATGAAACCATGGCGTTACAGGCGCTTCAGCAAGGCCGTTAAACACACGAGTGTCACTAGCTGATAAACATCGTCCAGAGTAATTTATTATTCTGGTTGGCGACAGGAAGGACATTCGGCCGTAAAAACCCAGCTCCAATATAAACGTCTAACCCGTGTTGACATGGACACGGCCTTACAGGCTTGCCTGTGACGCGTAAGAACGGACGTCAAAACGATGATGATGATGATGATGATGATGATGATGATGATCCAGTACGCATCCGTAATTAAAAGCGTGTTATGTGATTAGTATACGAATTTCAGTTCGTTTCCTCAAGCAATAATTATAGCATGATTTTATACTGTGAAAAGTGACTGAAGTATTACACTGCATTTAAATGCAGGTATGCGTATATGATTAATGCTTGATCCTTAGTTGTCTAAAATAGTTTTACAAATTTTTCCCAATCATTCAGCTACATGTACTACGAACGAGCTGATTTTGTGCACCATTATGCTTCCTTATCTAAAGAAACAATTTTACAGAATCATATATATCATTTACAAATTTCAAATTATGAATTAAAAAAGAGTT